>JANHFP010009747.1:296846-307059 GCA_032468135.1 Calamaria suluensis
GCTGTCATGGAAGCCATGAACTCCCGAACCACCCCCGAGGCTTCGCCCGCAGAAGGCAGATTGAAATCCCCCATCACCAATAATCTGGGGGTTTCAACTACCAACTCGGCAATCACCTCAAGGAGGCCAGGCAGGGCTGATGTTACATAGCAGGGAGCCAGGTATGCAATCAGCACGCCCATCTGAACCCCTTGACCCCACTTCACAAACAGGGACTCACAACCGGTCGTCTGAGGAACAGTGGTTTCTCTAGGCTGTAGAGCTTCTTTAAGAATGACCGCAACTCCCCCTCCCCTTCCCAGGGTCCGAGGCCGATGGAATGCTTTGAAACCTGGTGGGCAGATATCAACCAGAGGGATGCCTCCCTCCGGGCCCAACCAGGTTTCGGTGACCCCAACCAGGTCCGGGCCCTCTTCCTAAATCAAATCCATGATCAGGGGGGCCTTGTTAACCATGGACCTGGCATTGCATAACATCAGCCGGGACACCTGGGCCTGAATAACTTCACAACCAGTTCTACAAGAAAGGCCTTGAGGGTCAGAGCATGACACCGCTTCTAACCAGCGGGGTCGTGGTCCCTTAGATGGATTTGGCCCTCTGCTCTCGCATACCTGCCCCTCCCTGTCACAGTAGCAATGTTACATACCTTGCAGGACTCTGAACCCTCTGCTCGCCCGTGCTGCTCTTCCTCTTCCCCGCTGCCGGTCTTCTGTTCCCTCCCATTAATTAGGTCTTCCCCCAGACCACCCCTCCCTAACCCCTTTAAAAATTTAAGTTAAAAAAATTTCAAGTTCCATTTTGGCCCCTTCGAATCAACATTTTTCCCCTTTTGCCCCCACACCTCTCTCTTGGCATTGTGCCCTTCATTGAGGGTGTGTGGGGCAAAAGCCAGGGGCCATCCTAGGTAAGGGGGGGCATCCCCTAGGTTCCGTAACGTCCCGGGAGAGTATGTTAGTCTTTTGGGTCCAATATCGATCTTCTTCATCGGAGTACGAGTTCTGAGTAGGATCCATTTGGCTAGATGGAAATTGGTGCAAAGGTGTGATAGTAAGGCCAAAAGCAGGCCGCAGCAACCTCAAAGGCGAAGCTGCGATAACGATGATGGCAAAAAGCCACAATGATAGTCCCCACATTCCCAACAACAACAATGTTGCTCTCTTCGCCATCCCCCTCTCTCACAGGGGTCAGCAAGGAGACAGCAATGAAGGTGGGTGGCAGCAAACCACAATGGTCGTGGCAGTGGTCGTGGCAACAGGCCGCGATGACAGAGCCGCAGCCGCGGCAGCAACAGTGACAATGGCAAAAGCCATAATGGCAGCCTCTGCAGTCCTAACAAAGCCGCTTTTCCGGCTGTCCTCCTCTCCCACAGGAGTCAGCGGAGGGGGCGGCCATGGGGGCGGCCATGAAGGCGGTGGTGGCAAGAAGCAAACCACAATGGCAAACGCTGTGATGGCAGCAGTGGCAATCAGAGTCGCAGGTGGTATCCTCCTCAATGCCACTCTCTCTCACAGGAGTCAGCGGTGGGGGAGGCAATGAGGGCAGCAGCAATAATGGCAGCATGCCAGTGGGTTGGTACGCTGCCGCGGCAGCAGAGGCAGTTGCCGCAGCCCCACCCATTGGCAGCTCGGCAGCTCAGCGTCTCGGCGGCGGCAGTGACAAAAAACTGCAATGGTGGCCATGACAGTCCCAACACACCGCTCTCCCCGCTGTCCTCCTCTCCACAGTAGGCAGCAGAGGGAACGGCAACAAGGGCAGCAGTGGCAGCAAGCAGCGACAACAGCAGCAAGCAGAAAGTTCAGCACGCAGCAGTAACCCTGCAAGCGGCGGCGGCGGGCGGCAGCGGTGGTGGGGCGGTGGCAAAAGCCTCGTGTTAGCCCCAACAGACCAAGCATGCCCTAACATCGCTGCTCTCCCCGCTGTCCCCCCACAGGAGTCAGCGGTGGAGGCAGCAACAAGAGCAGCGATCTCAGTGGTGGTAGCCAGCCCTCAAACGGCAACGGCGGCGGCAGCAGTGAGGCAGCCCCAACAATGGCGGCTCAGCAGCTCGGCGGCACGCAATGGCAAAAATGTTAGCCACCACTGATTTAGATTATTCAATGGCCACATCCACTGTTTCTGAGAATGTTGAGATAGAAATATTGTCCATTGTATCTATTAATCAGTTACCTATAATATTGAATTTTCACGGTAACTGCTTCTGTGGAGTAAAGGCTTTTTGTGGAATCTGAGATCTTTATACCATGACAATACTTCAATAGGCTGGGTTGTGTATGGTAAGTTTTCAGTATATGAAATAAGACTAGTGGCCCTATTGTTGGAGCACATGCTGTCTATTTAATATGTTGTATAGAAATATAAGAAAGTCAGTTCAGTGGAGTGGTTAGGGCACTGCACTAGAAACCAGACTAGTTCTGGTCCTGCTTTAGTCACAAAGCCAACTGAATTGTCTGTCAACCCTGAGAAGAAGACAAATCATTTCATACAATCTTGGTTAGGAAACTGTCGGTGCTAGTCCAGGTAGTTGCCAGGAGTCAACATTAACTTGAAAGCACAAAATAAAGTTTTAAAAAAATAAAAAGGGATCATACCAACAATACATAATTATTAATCATTTAGGGGATAAATTCTGAAGTAGACTCAGAAACTGAAGCTGAAAAAAACCCATCAGAATCTTTCCACAAGGCTGTGAACACAGAACTCTTTTGCAGGTCTCTTAAATTGCAGTCAACGCCAGAGCTGTATGTTGATTTAGTTATTTTGTTTGCTGAGTTGACCAATGAATATTTGACTTCCATTTTATTATATGTAACTGTAAACTACTGAAAGCAAGCAAACTGAGCATTTCCAACAGTCTAATGAGTACTACTGTCCCTACTTAACCAGTGGTGGGTTGCTCCTGCTTCGGGCCGGTCTGGGAAAGCTGGTAGTGGTGATGATAAGGTGAAAGTGAATCGGTTTGCTTTGACTGTGAGCTGGGTCCTCCCACCTGCCCCTGCACTATACCTACCTATATTTGTTAGTTTTTAGCCCAGCTGATAGGCGTGGCAGAGCAGATTGCCATGCCTCAGCTGTTTTAAAATGTAAGGTGCTTGCACAGGGCATTACACATGCACGAAGTGAACCAGTAGTAACACTGGTTGGAACTGCTACTTGCCACTGTTATATAGAAGCTAATGAAAAACTGCTATCAGTTGGCCCCAAATAAAGACTCTACATATGTGTTACACAACACAAACTTGTTTGTTAAGGTTTTGGAAATTTAACTTAAAAATCAGAATATAATTTCATTACAGAAGAATATTTGAAAAATTAAAAGACAAATAACAAAGATCATAGAAAAAAGCCTATGTTGTTACTCTGCCAAAATTATGGCTTTTTATCTCTTCAGAATTCTAAGGACGTATATAAATGTTCTTTAAAGTCTTTCCCTCGGAGTGACAGCCATAAGCATCAGTGGGAGTACAGTAGGTACAATTTGCTACTTGACCTGGTGGCAGCTAATAAATTACATGCAACCCACTAGTACACAGTATGCTTTCCTAAATTCCTCAGTGTTAAACTGTAGTCTCAATGATTACAGCACATTTAACCATTATGTTATTGGGCATATATTACTATGTTTTGAAAAAGTTGTATATGAATTAATGCAAGTAGTGAAGTTTTATTGATACAATTTTAAAGAAAGCATTTTTAAATCAATAAAATGTTCCTTAATTGTACTAATTTCAAATATGCTTTTCTCACAAAACCTGGAAAGGGAGTTACAATCAAACCAAGGCTATGCTTATTTATTCATGACTTACGTATGCAAATATTTAGAAATGTATATGTAAGGAAATGCAGGCCCAGAATGGCATATTGGCAAATATCCAAAAAGAAATCTAATATACTTTTTAAATACTGATTGTTAACAGTAGTCCTTGAGAATAAGGCTCAGTATGAGTAATCAATGGTTCTGCTGTGTATTTGTCCGTAATAATAACTTAAAATATTAATATTCTTGGATAAGTTTTTTAAAAATGGGTCCTTAATATTTTTTATTAAAATTACACAATAATAAAGATGTTACACTGTTGACCTGAATTTTATACTTTATATATTTTGTTGTTGTTAGTTAGTTGCGAAGTCGGGTCCCATCCATATAAATGGATCTGATTTCTAATAAATATTTTTGGGACTCTTAAATAGTTTCTCTTTCATTTCATAGTTCCATTCATACAGTATATATTCAGGTATGCTACTGTATCCAATAGCATTTACTTTCTAGCTGAGTATGGATAGAATTACAATCTTAATGTATCAATGAATAGTTACTCCACCTATATTTGCAAGTAAATGAACTGTGCCAGCTTTCTACTGACATCTCTCTTTCCCTCTTACAATTGCAGGATCCTACAAACAAATTTCAGAATCATTTAACAGAGATTATGATTTGTAGGATTTCTGGGAGAAAAAATAATTTTCCAAACTAAGATAGTCCTGAAACATTCATTAGCATTTGTGCAAGGTTATGGTCACTCAGCATAGTGATAACAATTCACAATTACACCAGGTTCCGTCTATCAGTTCAACAGACTACATGCCTTTATTTGTTTCCAAGGCAAAAATATAAATATTATTTCACTCTCCATCAATGCCTCTAAAAATACAATACAGTATTTAAATATTTAAAATACTGTACAACCATCTGTTATAATTTTGTTTTTAGAAAGAAGGTAGGTACGATTAATATTATTAACTTGTGTTGTAATGCATGCAATAAGACTGTAAAGATGAAAGAGGATGAAAGGGAAGCTGCTTTAAAATTCTACTGACAATGGAATAATAGTTTGAAGTTTTTTTAAAAAATATGTAATATTTTGTCACAACAATGTAAGAAATAAAATTAAAACATAGTCTTTATCAAGCAAATTAATCTTTTTCTAAGAAAGCACAAATCATAATAGTTGGTTTTATCATCTTTGTCTTAAAAGGCGAGTGGCATTTCTCCCTACAAGAAAAGGCTCTCTAGTATTTCAAGGTGAATATACCAAGATGCTAAGAGCCAACAATATGAATAACATCTTTTTTATTATTCTTGGCCAGGATTTCCCCCCCAGTAGTTTTTACCTAATGCCCAGGACATGGTGACACAGGCAACACTGACTGATCAGTACTACCTGGAATGCAAACCAGTAATAAATATCCCATCATAACTTTAGCACTTGAGCACAAATTCTTCTTTACCCAGTGAAATCATGAAAATCCCAAAGCAACATCACACTGTATTAAGACCTGGGCATGGCTATTCAACCCTTTAGCTACACCTCTCTTGCTCGCTCGCTCGCTTGCTCCCTCTCTCCCTCTCTCTGTTAGCGCATGCATTCACAGAGTTTTTCTTTGTTTGCTAGCATTACATTGTACAAAGAGACAAGCAAATTTGAAAGTAACCATTAAGCTGTCATTATAGAATGCTGCAATACACCATTAAATGAATAAACAAAGAAAGCCCAATATACCTTTTGTAAGTCTCCTCAGAATCTGACATCGGCATTTAAATGAGACAGCTATCATTCTTGCTCACCGCCTTCAGAGGCCGAGTATACTCCCCTAAAGCTCCACTTCGGAGGATGCAGTAGAAGCATATGAATTCCTCATCCACATACCAGTGGAAAGAAAGGTAGTCCCAGTGGGGAGTGACAAAGCTTAATTTCTCTTGGCTGATGCAGAGATCAGCTCCATGTCATCGAGCAAAGCTATGTCATTCAGTACTGCTCCTACCACTGCCACCACTTGCAAAATCAGCTGAATAGCTTAAAAAGCAATATTTAACAGCAGCAAGGCATCAAATGGTGTAAGATCCCAACAAAGATGTTAAACACGGCTTTGCTGC
The DNA here is from genome assembly GCA_032468135.1 of Calamaria suluensis. Taxonomy (NCBI): domain Eukaryota; kingdom Metazoa; phylum Chordata; class Lepidosauria; order Squamata; family Calamariidae; genus Calamaria; species Calamaria suluensis. The sequence continues at coordinate 302,719 of JANHFP010009747.1, forward strand.
CATCTCCTCGACTACGGTATGGTATTGTACAGCAAGCATCAGCTTCTGTTCCAGGCAAAGCGCCATGCATTTTAGCACAATCAGGGGATTTTCCCTCCTCCTCCTGCTTTCTCAATCCTTCAGATATTTAACTCTCTGTTAGGACTATGTGCTGAGTTATTAGAGCACCAAATATATCTTCATTCTTAACTGCAGATGGCCAAAAAAGTGAACTGATTTTCAATTGAAAGATAATTTCAAAGTGAAAGTTCCTGAGAATGAAGGGGAAAGAGGAGAAAAGGAGAGAAACCCAGAGCAGGCTTTATAAGAAGATGTAGTCCTTAATCATAGTAATGATGATAAAATAAGCAATACACAGGGAGACAGGAATAAGAAAGGAACATAAGCTCTAATTTATGTCTATACATTTATCCTTTTAGCCTTATAGTAATAATCTGTAATAACATTACAAAATTTTGCACATGATTCCATAACCTCAATGTTTTTTTAAAAAAGTCTCTTATCTGTTAAGCAAATAAATTTTCCTACTTATACTTTTATCATGAAACAATGAGATAAAACATTTCTCAACCTTTTTCAACTTTTGTAGGCCAACTGCATCTCTTTTTGTGGTCAAAACAATTAGGAAGATCCCATTATAAAACTTCAAAGCTGACTGGCACTCACTTTTTAACACTGCTTTTCTTTCTTTCTTAATTCTTTTATAAAACGAACAAATTTAAAAGTCCCAAGTGTCAGAGAAGGAACACGGTGGCTCAGTGGGTAAGGCAGCTGAGTTTGTCGATCGGAAGGTCAGCAGTTCAGTGGTTCGAATCCCCTAGTGCCGCGTAATGGGATGAGCTCCCGTTACTTGTCCCAGCTTTTGCCAACCTAGCAGTTTCAAAAGCACATAAAAATGTAAGTAGGAAAAATAGGGACCACCTTTGGTGGGAAGGTAACAGTGTTCCATGCACCTTTGGCATTTAGTCATGCTGGCCACATGGCCACAGAGACGTCTTCGGACAGTGCTGGCTCTTCGGCTTTGAAACAGAGATCAGCACAGCCCACTAGAGTCAGAAATGCCTAGCACATATGTGCGAGGGAAACCTTTTAGTGTCAGAGAAATTATTTGCTACTCCCAGTTTTACTCAGATCATATTCAAATCTTTGTTTTAATCTTAGATCATAACAAAGATAAACTTTATAAAAGCAAAAAAATGTCAGTTTTGTATATACAGATGAATAGAGCAAAATAAACAACCAAATGACAAACATGGCAAAAGAATTACAGAATTTGTCAGCTTAATTTATAGAATTTAGTTACAGGTGTTAACTGAAACACTGGCATAATTTCTGCAGCTGCCTGAGCAAACCTGCCATAGCCATAAGGTCTCTCTAACATTGTGGCTAGTGCTAAATAATTTTGGGATCAGTCCAGCCTTCTTCCCCAGACTAGATCAAATAATTTTATATAGACTGCTGCAAGAGATTAGAAATAAATAAAACTCCATGTAATTTCCTTAAAGCACTGAAAAAAGTGACTTGTGGCCAATTTTCACACTTATGGCACTTTGCAGCATCCCAATGGTCACATGATCAAAATTCAGGCACTTGGCAGCTGGCATGTATTTATGATAGTTACACTGTTTGGGGTCATTTTTAATCTTCCCAGCTTGCTTCTGACAAGCAAAGTCGATGTGGGAAGCCAGATTTCCTTAACGACTGCATGATTCACTTAACAATTTGCTTAACAATTATGGCAAAAAAGATCATAAAACGGGACAAAACTGCCTTGCTTAACAACAGAAATGTTGGACTTAATTGTGGTCATAAGATGAGGAGTCCTTGTACAATATAGGGAACTACGCTTATTTAAATTTATTAGAAAACTCCTACCGCAAAAAAGAGTGAATGTGCCTCACAGAATTTTCACACAGAGCCAGTCTGATATAGTGGCTAATACTTCAAGTTAGAAACTAGGAGATTATGAGTTCTAGTCCACCTTTAGGCATGAAGTCAATTGGGCAACCTTGAGACAATCTCCCTCTTTCAGCCTTAGGAAGAAAGCAATGGAAAACCACTTCAGAAAAATGCTATCAAGAAATCTGCAGTGACTTGTCCATATAGTGAATACTATGAACTGATGAAATTGAAAGACGATACCTTGTAAATTGATTTTGATAAAACATTTTAACATAAGAGCTACATTTTGGTCTTGTTGCTACCCACTGATTATGCACATTTTTCAGTCCATAGATCAGCGGTCCCCAACGTTTCTGGCTCCATGGCAGTGGTGGTGGTGGTGGTGATAGTGGGATGGTTTCACACATGCAACTGAGGTCCCACACATGTGCAAATGAAGCTTAGTGCATTCAACAGCCCTTGAATGGAACAGTACCCAGCAGGCCCTAGAGTCGGAAACAACTAGCATATACGTACAAGGGAAACCTTTACCATAGATGATTATTCAGTTTAAAGAAGGCAGGGGGAGGAAATCAAATGAAAAATAAACTATTTTTAATATTTTTATCATTTTAATTTTTTTAGTATTTTTAACTGTAATATTTTTTTTAATTGCAAGCCACTCTATGTCATTGACTGAGATGGGCGGCTATAGAAATAATTGGTTAAAATACTGGACATTATGGACCAAACTTTGAAACTATGTTCTTTAGGCCTAATTCTTCATTTAATCCAAAAGACAAGAGTTTAAACAACCCATTGGGGACTCAAGGTGCGAGTTCCAGGCTGGAACATAGATGACAGATTCTACCTCCTCCCTTTGCCTAGAGTAGCCTCAGAATGAGATAGGCAGAAAATAAATTTAACAAATAGATAAAAATTATCTGAGAAGGATCCGAGTCAGAAATTAAGAAAAACAGTCATAAAATCTGTCTGGCCACATGATTATGGTCAATTGCAGTACAAAAAAAATCTAAGGGCTTCCTTTATGATTACCAGTCAGCCATTAGATGACAGCAGGGATAGGCATAACTCTCTTTCCTGCCAATGAGTGGTTTTCTGGAAGTTTAATACTGCATGAAGAATCCCAAAATTTCAGATGCATATCCTCTTTCTGCACAAATACAAAGGGACTGTCACTGAACACTTTTACTTCTATTTGTAATTAACTACAATTAAACATTTTGTCTAACCCTTCAATTAAGGGGAATGTAGCTTTACATTAGGAATTAGATATCATAAGGTATGGCTTGAAGCTCGCTTGCTTCTCTAAATTATTTTTGAAATTTACCAATGCATTTCACCAAAACAAATTAATTTAGTCATACTAAATTATTAAAATTTACTCTCTTCTCTAAGATTCAGATCAGGTTGGGGATCATTTCTGTAACCAAGACCCAATATATGTAAAACTCATTTTGTTTGAATGTTTTCATCTACTACCATTTCCACCTTGGTTATGCAGACTTCCCAGATTAGATGCCCTCATATTGGAGAAATAGTTTGGTTAAGATCAAATCCTGTTTCTTAGAAATATTATTGACCTCATGAAGCATATTACCTTATCTTGCAATCCAAAGGAGCATATGTGATTGATTTATGATATTTTACTGCAAGCTTCTCCAGAGAACATAATTATCTTCTGTATTTTAAAATTCCTTTTCAGAAACTATGCTGACTATGCAATAAGGATAACTGTAATTCCCTTCCACTGCTTTATTGTAGTAAAAACCGTGAAACTATCTAACTTACACGTTATGCTCATAGCTTATTTATGAGCCTGGGGGAGAATATCAAGGTTTGATGAATTAGTGATGTTGTTTGACTGTTTACTGCTATGTTTGTACTTTTATATAACATTGTAACTATTGTATACTGAGAAAATGGCTAAAAATAGTGACTGCCTATTTTCACAGGAAGATATAAAATTGTATTAATATTTAAATAATTCAAAATTTGAATGATTTGAAATATTATAAGAAATAATATTCACTGCTTGATTGCTTAAATTTAAACTGTGGTAAGTTACCTGGTATATTAAGACTATTCAATACCGGGATTTCCGGTTTGGGTGGTGTGCGGACGAGGCGCTTGGTGTGAGGGCTCCGCTACACACTGAGTGAATTTCACAGAAGATTACCCATTTTTGGGATTTTCTATTTGAGTGAAGAGTGGAGACCGAAAGGGGAATTTCCAGGGAACCAAGGGAGAGACGCAGATCCCAGGTTCGTTCTGGGGTTCCCTCAGGACCTTCCGTGAAAGAAGGTGCTGCTGTTGCTAAGAAGTCCTTTGCACAACCCCCATTTTATTAGCGACGTGTCCAGAACAGAAATATAGCTGAAATATCAGTAAAAGTATCGACTTTGGACTCCTTAAATTGATACTGTTATTTTCCGTTTG
>JANHFP010009748.1:79462-90250 GCA_032468135.1 Calamaria suluensis
CAGCCAGCTCCACTGGCTGGAGAATTCTGGGAGTTGAAGTCCACAAGTCTTAAAGCTGAAAAAGTTTGGGAACCTCTGCTGTATAGTGTTGATTGCAACGGCACAAAATGAATCTCTGAGTGACGGAGCAGGAAAGGAAGAGCACTCCAAGAACATAATGCAAACAAGTAAGTATGCTATATGACACAAAATGTAACACTCACAGTTGCATAATTTTAAAAGTAGTTTTGCCTGCCTGTCAGGTATATATGGAGTAGGCATACTCTGCTGCCACAGAACAGATTAAATGTTAGGTAAAGCAAAGAAATCACTCCCATTCCCCAGAGTAATGGATGAATGTATATATTCCAGATGGCAAAAGAATCTGGTAACCAATTGCTGGAATAAAGAGAAGCAGGAGTTTCCATAGCGGCCTTTAAAGTATCTGGAAAATGACTAGTTTAACCATGTAATTCTCCATTCTTGTTATTAAAACATGTATAGAGGAGAATATTGATTTAGTAGCACAGACAAAAACTTGCCATTGTGCTAATGGATCTTCCATTTTTAATCTTCCAACATTGAAGGAAAAGTGAGAACTTCTTTTAAGAGGCTGAAAATCACAGAAAAACCATAACATGATTCTTTATGTGATACCTGATAATTATTGTTCGAAGAATGCCACTAACCATTGCAGGGCAATGCAGTGTGAATCAGGCAGAACCAAAGGGAAAGAAGCCTAGCTTCATTAGGCAAAAGAGACGTTTGTGCAGAATCTAAACGATGGGAGACTCTCTGAGCTGTCTGAAGAAATATTGAGTGAAAAGGACTCCTAGTAATTGCTTTAGTTCCCCATCACACCTGATAGCAAGAGAGTGCAAAAAACAAGACCCAGTTGACTTTGCTTTGGAAGAGACAACTGCTGTGTCCTGCCCCTCCCGCCACATTTTCCCAGGTTCACAGCCTTTCGACTTGCTGTGGGTTAAATGGTTTGTTTAGTTCTCTTTTCCATTTGCAAAAACAGAAAAAAAGGAAGTGCAAGAACTCAGGGCTATTATTGCAAGCCAAAGCATTTCAAGTTAAAGTAGAACAAATTGGGTTGTTGTTGTTGTTGTTGTTGTTGTTTAATGGTTTAGATCAGGCTTTCCCAACTTTAAGACATGTGGACTTCAGCTACCAGACTTCTGTTGTCTTAAAGCTGTCAAGGTTGGGGAAACTCTGGTTTAAACTGTGGGATGTGTTTACAGGACCCTCTGATGCAAGTGAATCCACTCTTATTCTCGGAATAAGGGCATGAAAATGAAGGTGGCGAGAAAGTAATCATATTTTATTGCCTCAGGGAATGACACCAAGTGCCAAAGGGAAGTCTTTATGGAAAACAATAACTCACTTTTTTTATCTTGCAACCTACCAAATAGTATTGCTACTGACCATGAGCCCCGGGAATCTCAGGCAGGATTGGCAATGGCTTTCTTCTAACAAAAGCATATCAAAGGAGGGAATTATGGTAGACTCAACACTCTGGCAATTCTGTTTGGCTCCTGAGAATCTCAGCATTCACACCCATCTTCTGGAACATGCAGGGGAACTCTCCCATCCTCCTAATTTATTAATTTATCATTTTGGGTTTTTTTGACATCAAGTGTCTGGAAGGCAAAGCTCCATATCTCTTCTGCCTCTTCCCTCTTTCTTCACTCCTCCCTTGCATGGTTCCCCTCTGGTCCAGAGATGCAAAGAGAACATCTGGAAGTTTGTGAGATGCCTATTGTAAGCACATCTAGCAAGTTAACTTTTTTGTGCTTTTTTAATTGGGGAAAAAAAGAAAAGAAGCTGACCACTACTTGATAAGTTTAAAGAACTAAATCTCTGTCCGTATGTTTCTGGCATGTCTGGTTTAGATATCTAAGATATTTTAGCCTAAGTGTTTCTGAGCTGGGGTAGGAATACAACTCTGAGTGAAGATGTAAATGGGGGAAAAATAGGGATTAGTATACATTAACAAGTAATTGAAAATTAAGATGAGGGTGATAAAGTTGGACTCGAAGGGTTTTAATGTGATTTTAGTCTTGCAATTATAAATGTGTATGTAGGAGATTTTGATTGAATGGAAATATGGTTAATAAAATAAGAAGAGATATGAGATTCAGAATTAATAATAGAGAAAAAGTACTTATGGCAAAAATTGAAGAGAGAAATATATGTAAAACATATATCAAGCTGTAGAATAATTGTGCTTGGTTAATACTCTATTCAGAAAATATGTATGCTTGAATTTTATTTTGGAAAATTTTTTAAAAAATAAAAAAAGGAATACAACTCTTGAGTATCGTTAGTTTTCCCTGTTTTGCTACGAACTCCAGAGTCAAACTCAAACTAATACAGTTTCTAACACATTCCAATTCCTTTTTTTAACTAGGCAGATTTTGATTCTGGCCATGTTGTGATGCCACCCATGTCTAATTTGCAGGCCCTCAAACGCTGAGAACTTCTCCTCTCATAACACTTTTCCTCTAATCACATATGACTTTGAAGCCAAAAAGTAATGTTCTGGAAAGTGCAAGTATATTCACACAATCTCTTTCCATCTAGCTGCTTTTTATCTATTTCACTTCTGTTTTCAATATACTAAACTCACTCTGCTATTTTAAGCATTCATGTTTTGTTTTGTGTTTTTAATTGGCATTGATAACTACCCTGCTTTATGAAAGTACTTATACCCATGTTTTAAATATTTTTTTAAAAAATCTTTGCTTAAAATGTTGCTTCCTCAGTAAAGCAGAAGAGATGAAAGGGAGCCTTTTTCTTAAAATCAAAATGGGGGAGGAGGGTGTCCTTTTAGCTTGATTTCTTGCAAATTCTTTCAGGTTTTCTTCCCAAAATTCTGAACAATTCAATACTTACTGTCCAACTCAACCAATATTAACATTTATCCTTCCCTGTTCAGCTACTTCCCCTCAGTTTCTTTCAATTTCCCTTCTTTTCTCTCCAGTGTGCTGCCCCTTCCCCTCCTTCCCCTTATCTCCATCCTGCCATTGTTTCCTCAGCATTAACCATTTCTGTTGAAAGGAGGAAAATATGTATGTGCAAGAGTATGGAGATCAAATAAGGATTTTTTTACTCTAGGAGGATTCATGTTAATAGTTAAGAATGTGATATTAGTACTGAATTAATACAAGTAGTCCCCGAGTTACAACTACAATTGAACCGAAAATTTATGTTACCAAGTGAAACATTTGTTAAGTGTTTTTTGCCCCATTTTATGACTTTTCTTGCCACAATTATTAAGAACAGAACAGAACAGAATAGGAATAGAGAATAGAATAGATTAGAATAGAGAATAGAATAGAATAGAATAGAATAGAATAGAATAGAACAGAATAGGAATAGAGAATAGAATAGATTAGAATAGAGAATAGAATGGGATGGAATAGAATAGAATAGAATAGGAATAGTGAATAGAACAGATTAGAATAGAGAATAGAATAGAATAGAATAGAATAGAATAGAATAGAATAGAATAGGAATATAATTTTTATTGGCCAAACATGATTGGACACAAGGAATTTGTCTTGGTACTTAGGCCCTCACTGTACATAAAAGCGTACATAAGTGAATCATTGCAGTTAAGTAGTACACAGTCTTTTAGTGAATCTCAATTCCCCATTGACTTTGCTTGTCAGAAGGTCACAAAAGCTGATCATAGGACCTTGCAACTGTCATAAATATGAACCTAGTTTCCAATCATCTGAATTTTGACCATGTGACCATGGGGATGTTGCAACGGTTGTAAGTGTGAAAATCATTCAGAAGTCTTTTTTTCAGTGCCATTGCAATTTTGAATAGTCAACTAAACGAACCATTGTAAGTCAAGAACTACTGGTACAGAGTAGAGGATTATTTTGAATTCCAGTTCATTGTCTTTTCAGATAGTTGTAGTAGTCACTCTTGGAGGAATTTTTTTTTATTTATTTATTTTTGTCTGATTTCTATACTGCCCCATCTCCGCAGACTTGGGGCGGTTTACAACAGACAACCACAGTTTCCAAATTCAAAATTTAAATTTAAAATTTAAAATCTTTAAAATCTTTAAAATTGAATCAAATTTAAAAATCCCCTCGTGGTCATCCCAGGCCTGCCTGCCTGAAGAGCCAGGTCTTCAGCTCCCACCTTATTAATATTACTATAGTATTAATTTTACCTTCTTATTTATATATTAGTAACCTAAATTCCATTTAAGTTAACTTAAATTTATGGAGCAGATAAGTACCATTATGTTTTATTTGTCATATATTGTTCTGAGAGCAGATAAACATTAATGATTTGTTCAAAGGCTCTGAATGTTCTTCAAAACAATCCTACTCAGACTGTTGTTTGACCTATGTTTAAAAATATGACATCTGTGTCATGATATAATAAAGTGGTTTTTGTGCTTGTTAGATAATATGACAACAAATACAGTATCATATTATTTTCATGATAACAAGATGTACTAGTTATTTAACATTGCTTTTTAAAAGATGCCACAATATTAGTATGACCATTTTTGGCTGCAATAATCTATATAGAAAGTTGTAATAGAGAGACTACTAAAATGTTCCATTAACCTTTTTGTTATTTGTTAATTTTATGCCCTGGAAAAATAAAGGTAAGGATATTGTCATAGCAGACTCTTTAGAAAATTACTCTTTACTACTTATTTGAAACTATCATTACCAGCAGGTAGTTTTATTGTAAAGCAATCCCATCAGTCTTGATATTTTGCTAGCTGTTTTAGGGACAGATAATAAGACTAATATAGACAACTTAAAAGATGTAGTATGAAACTTTGGCAGTTGCATGCTTCTTTTCAACTTTCCATTATAGTAAAGAGGGGGAGGTGTTGCTTTAAAATGAACTAGAATGGAGAAGCGAAACCTCAACGATTCCATTGAAGACTGTGAGAGCCTGAAACCTTTTCAAAGACATTGTGGCAGATGTGAAGTTAAAGCAGATGGTTCCTATAGCAAAGTGAACTTGTTTACATGGACTACATGAGTGCTTGGGAATAAATTATTGTTTAAGTCTATGTACTGGTATCTGAGAATCTCAGAGTTAGTTTTGCTTTGACATTACCATGCAGTGAGATTTTTGGAAATGGAATGAACCTGGAGTTTTATTTGGATTCTCAGGCTGGATGTTAACATTTGGCTCTTTGTGGTATCAAGCAGGAGATACAAATAGTTAAATAAACCAGGCCCCAGTCACAAATATTCTTGAAAATTTTCAACAAATTCTGCAAAAGGTTTTATGGTGCAACCATTAAATATTATGTTAACTTCATGATGGATGAGAATTGCATATTCTTAAGAACTGATTATAAATCATCCTAAAGGCAATATAGATTTTCTCCATAGGAAAGTCCTAACTTGGTTTTCCAATGGTACACCCATCACCACTGAATTCATCCACCTTGCTGCTGTTGTCCTGTACTTTTCTTTCTTCCTACTTTCACATTTTTCTGGAAAATTAGAGTCTTTGCATAATGTACTTAAAACATGACAACAGTCTGATAATCTTTGCTTTGAGTGAAAACCCCAGGTTGATTTATTTTTCCTGATTACCCATGGTATTCTCAGGTTGCCCATGGTATTCTCATCTCTAACACCAAAGTTCAAATGCTTTAATAATCTTCCTATTCTGCTTCTGCAAGGTCCAACTTTTATTTCCATAGAACATCATGAGGAATACTATTGCTTATGCTATTCTATTGTACATAATAGTATATAGTATAGTATATAGTATAGTATATAGTATAGATACATTATAGCATACTGAATATATTTTCAGGTTTTTATGGTTACTTTACCAAATGTTAATCTGCAACATAGTTCTTGACTATTTGTTCCTTGATCCAGTGGTCCCCAACCTTTCTGGCTTGGAGGCCCAGAACAGGGGAAGAGAGGGGAAGGGATGGTTCTGTGAGTGACAGGTGTGTGTGTGTGTGTGTGTATGCACAGCTCCATTGGTGTGAGTGGAACTTGCACACAAATGTCCACTGCATGAACACTTGCCCACTTGCAGCTTATGTGGCTCAGTTTTGACGGGGCTGTGACTTGGAAGTGGGCTGTGACCAAGGAGTTGGGGGGCCCTCCATTAATAATTCATTGTTGAATGAATAATAAAGTAACAATATAGTAGGTTCTATCTAATATAGTTATTTTGAAAGCTTTCCTTTTTATATTAGAACCTAATATAGTTATTTTTGTTTTGAAAGGGAAACATCTGAACAAATCTTGGTTATTTATTCCTTTCCAATTCACATAGTATTTAATACTGTTCATATTTGCTCATAAGAATGAAATTCTAGTTAGTATCATCAGTAATTACTGGAATAGTGCTAGCACTATATGTCAGATGGGGATATAATCTACTCTCCAAATAATCTATGGACCCCATATTCTCTGTTGGCCTGCTAAAGTAGGCTTTGGTTTGCTTGTTTCTGTAATTCTTCAGTTCACAACATAGTTATGTGTATTGCACAATTCTATTGTTTTGAAAATGTATCTTTTAAAATAAGATGTTCAGGTTAATTTTGATATGCACAATGCAGTGTGCTCTCTGCAGGCCAACATTCTTCTCATTGGAGCATGACAGAGCATTGGAAACAACCTCCATATTTTTCATGTTTATGCAATAAAACAAAGGCCTGAGGACCATGCTCCTTTCTCTTTGCTATTGGGATTTTGCTGCTTTTTTTGTGTTTTCTTGTCTTTCAGCCTGTGAAGAGAATTTTTTTTCACTTTGCGATTCTGAACCATATTAACAAGATATTATAAATAAAAATAGAGACTTTCTTCAGTTTGGGAAATGAGGAAATAATAAATAATTCCATGGAAAGGAATTGTTGAAAAGGGTGTATATAAATCCCATTTCAGTACTATGGTATGGGTTACAAGAAAAACAAAGCTTTTATGAATTTCAAGTACATGAATCAGGATTAGGTGTTTCACAGTTTTGTAGAAATATGCTGTATATATATATATATATAATATGCTGTATGTATATATAGCAATTAAAGTAATGAAATAATGACAAAAATCAGTAACAATATTATAAAGCACTTGGATTTGGGTTTTCATCATTTAACTTTCACATGAACAAAAAGTATTTTCAACAACATCTGCAAATGTTCTGTGTATAATGAAATATATGAATATATATATATATGTGTAAATTAGTGTATTCTCGGGTTTCTTTCTGTGTAAAGGTTTGCATATACCTGCAACGTTTCGATGTAATCTCATACATCATCTTCAGGCCAGGTCCTATGAGGTAGGCCTCAATTCAGAGGTAGGCCTCAATTCAGACTTGTTGAGAGTAAAGGTTTTTCTTTATAACTGCCAGTATACATATATATATACTTATACAATGCCAAACAACTTGGATGAATGAAGCAAATGTATACTGTATGTAAAATCCATCATTACTAAATTAATGCCAAAATCCTAATTTAAACCTCAGCTATTCCGTACTCTTCTCACATGTAATACCAGTTATTCTTCTTGCATTTTTTCAAAAGGTGAAATGTGCATCCCATACAAATCTTAAATTCTATTTCTGTCCCTAAGGAATCACATTTTTGCGATCAGTATTACACTGAGCAGCACAAATCAGACCCAGACATCAAGGTAAGCAAGTCTGAGAGAGCAACAATGATTATTTTTGTGGTATTTTTACTGGAAAGAGGATGGAAGAATTATTTATGGGATTTTCTGCCTACTAGCATATCCCTTTCTTCACTTGCAAAATATTCACTTGCAAAGCAATATACTGCCACTGAAGGTGGAAGCTCAGATTAAGTTCAGTTCGGCAAAGCTCGTGAGCAGGTGGGATGTTGGAAGAGCTGAACTTCTTTGTGAGCATTCTTGGACAGAACTGCCTATTTTCAAAGTGGCTGGAGCAATGATAACCCAATAAACATTTCTTTTATGGACACGAGGGTACACTTTGAGGGAAAGCTCTGTGTTGCAGGCATTCTGCCATCTCTGCTTTCTAAAAATGCTCATGGGACTTATGTTAAGTCTGCCTTATAGTCTGCAAGGAAACGTGATGCTGTTGAGAAGGGATGAGGCTGTGAGAAGAATTCCTGAACGCTGGTGTGGGGTCACTGATATACCCAATGCTGCAGGTCATTTCCTCTTGTGAAAAGATGCCCTTTCTATTAGCCTTAGCAGGACAATGCTGTCTGTTCCCCCTTTATTAAGCCTCACTGTCTGCAAGTCAATAATTTAAGTCCATAGCAGATGTTAATTCTATATTCTACAACTAGCAAATTAACTATTAAGAAGCTAAGAAACTGACGCTATGATACTTAACAAACTTTCACATCCTTATAAATACTTTAAATACTTGCTTTTCTGTAATTAACGATTTCCCCATTTATTTACGTTATCTATTCTTGTATTAGGGACATGGTGGCTCAGCGGGTAAGACAACTGAGCTTGTCGATCAGAAGGTCGGCAGTTCAGCGGTTCAAATCCCTCGTGCCGCGTAATGGGGTGAGCTCCCATTACTCGTCCCAGATTCTGCCAACCTAGCAGTATTGAAAGCACCTAAAAATGCAAGTAGAAAAAATAAGGACCACCTTTGGTGGGAAGGTAACAGCGTTCTGTGCGCCTTTGCCATTGAGTCAGGTCGGCCACATGACCACAGAGATGTCTTCAGACAGCGCTGGTTCTTCGACTTTGAAACAAAGATGAGCACTGCCTCCTAGAGTCAGAAATAACTAGCATGCACAGTAGAGCACATTCGGCACGCATGCATGCCAAGCCTGTTGGTCTGTGCTCTACTGCATATGCTCACAACAGTTTTGGAGATGTGAGGCGGGGCAATGAGCTCTGCTGTGCCGATTCCGCTGCAGAAAAAAAAGAAAAATCATGTGGGAGGGCGTGGGAGAGCCCAGCTCAAAATGGTAAGGACCGGTTCGGTGATGTCATCCTGTCAGGGCTACCAGATTGCCCAAACTGCTCCAAACCAGGAGCAACCCATCACTGATCTACATCTATTGTAAAGGGATATATACAAGCATAAATAATTTGCATTATGTTTATATGTATACATAAATACATAATTTATGTACATACGTGTACATAAATACATATCATATAAGAAATGCATATCGTTATAAACTGCTATTTATTTTTATATTTTATATGAGACTGATGGGGAAAATTACTGTTCTGGTGCTAGTTATAAGAGAAACTGAGCATTTGCCATTTCATAACATGCTACAATTAACACAATAGATAAGTCTAAAATTGCCATCTACATGCCTCATTCATACTTTGGAACAGCAAGTGCCATTTCACATTGTAGCATTAGTTACCATGGTGAAAAAAAAAAGTCACAGGGCTGCCTTTCCAGTGGGGAATCCATTCATATAAAACAATTCCTGCATGGATTGTATTGATTCCACGCTTGTAAGCAAAATTCCCTTTCAGAAGAGAAGCTTTGCTTGTGCGCTTAAGAGAAGCGCTGTTACACATAAATGGCTCAGAAAAATACCTCACGAAGACGTTTGTGTCCTTAAAGTCAACCCGGTTAGACGTGAAGCTGGCAGTGGACTAAGCACACACGCACACAGAAGTTACTCATGTTTCCTCTCTTCCTTCTGATAAAGGAGAGGTTTATGCACCCAGAGGTGGGTTTCAGCAGGTTCTGATCGGTTCTGGAGAACCGGTAGCAGAAATTTTGAGTAGTTCAGAGAACCTGAGGTAAAAATTCTGACTGGTCCTGCCCCAATCTCTGCCTTCTGAGTCCCAGCTGATCAGGAGGAAATAGGGATTTTGCAGTAACCTTCCCCTGGATTGGGGTGGGAATGGAGATTTTACAGTATCCTTCCCCTGCCATGCCCACAAAGCCATGCCCACAAAGCCATGCCACACCCACAATGCCACACCCACAGAACCAAGTAGTAAAAAAAAAATTGAAACCCACCACTGTATGCACCTCAGCATAAAATCATATCTATTTGCCAGGAGTCGAATGATAAGCCTTGGTCGTGCCTTTCTTACCTCATTGTTTATATTTTCATTTTCATATTTTTGTATTCAAATTTTCATAACTTTGCCATGTTGGAGGATGGCATCATCCTACTTCATTACCAACATATCTTACTTGCTTGGATTTTTTGTGTGCATATTTTATTATTATATTAAAATGATAAAGGGGAAAAAAGTTATAGCTACCAGAGCTGGGCTGAAGGAAAAAAAACAGCTAGAATTTTCATATTCCTTTTGCTACCTTCTGCTAGCCCTCTAGATCTTTCCAGTCCAGATCTGGTTATCTAAAGAGACAGAAAACTCTAGAAAAGAACAGTAACAGAATGATTATGTTATGGCATTTGAAGATTAACCAATATTCTGGGAAATACTAAAGATGAAGGGAAAGGAAGGGACAGGTAGGGAAAAGAAGAAACAGAAATGAATATTTATAGTTCTGGATTGAACTGTGGAATCTTTGGGGAACTCTGAGTTCGGTTGCTGTCTTGCAGAGGTTTGCAAGAAAATTACATTTCTTGCAGAGGTAATTATTCAATTACTCATTGAATAATGAAATGTCTGCAAGAAAACAAACTCAGTGTCAGCCTCAGCAAGTGCTGTTAAATATAAATAGAGAATTGCTCCTTTCTTTCCCTTCTCTGTCTAGCTAGTTTTCACTGTATGTGCTTATGAGTTGCTTAGGCTGACATGCAAATAGTTAATAGAATGATAGAGAGGGGGGAGCAGATTCCTGTGACCTCCGGAAGACGGATTGTACGTAAACATCCCA
>JANHFP010009755.1:0-19352 GCA_032468135.1 Calamaria suluensis
TTCCTCAGCCAGCAAAGCTGGCTTAGGACCTAAGCTTTGCTGGCTGAGGAATTCTGGGAGTTGAAGTCCACAAGTCTTAAAAGTTGCCAGGCTTGGGGACCCTTCTGCTAGGCCCGACGGCGTCGCTCTGCCAGCCTACCTCGCTGCTTTCCGGCCTAGCCGGCCCGTACGACTCAGGACAACAGCCGCCAGGCTCGCTCATGGCGCCCGGTCCCGCTCCTCCCGGCGCCTTTGAAGCCAGCGAGGAAGAAGGGAGCCCGCGGGAGGCTCGCCTGACCTTGGTCTCCTTCTCCGCCTCCTCCCGGGGTGGGGATTGCGAAGGGCAAGGCGGGAAAAGCGCCGAAGATAAAATAAGAGTCGAACGAGGCTTATCCGCCCAGGCACCTTCCTCGCTTCGGTCTGCGGAAAACCGGCCTCTTTCGTCCCCGTCCCCCGCGTGGGCGCCCTCCCGTGTTTTGACGCGCAGCGCCTCGGGTTGATGCCCTGCGGGTCGGGAGGAAACGCGCGGATGTCTCCCGTGCTGGGGATTGTTGTTAATGTAGTCGTGTGGGGAGGGGGGGGGCGTCCTTGCAAAATGGCTGGAGGTTGGAGGGGGGGAAGCTACCTATCCGTAAAATGGCTGCCAGAAGCCCGTAAGTAGATACAAAATAATGCTTTTATCAGCATCCCGCCTTGATCCTCCTTGTGCCTTGCAAGACACCATTCCAAAAAATCGCCTTTTTAAAGAAGGAGCATTGGGGCCCCACAGGTGAGATAGACCTGTTCTTGCAAATCAAGATAATGCTGGAATCCTTGCTTGCACTTGGCCAGCGTTGCATTGGCCTGATTTGAAACTTGTTAAATGTAAAAAGGTGGGGCAGGGAGCCAGAGGGAGACAGCAATACTCGTGTTGGTGTCCAGAAGCATTGCACTGGAGGAGGGCTTCACCAGCAGCAACAGAAGATCCATGGAGTCTCCAGTCCCATTGCAAAAGTCTTCAATCTTCATGTCAAGGAGCAGAAAGTCTTGGCTTGATCACCAGGCTCAGACAGGTGGTTTAGGATTTTGAAAAACTGATATAAAATGTTTCTATACTACTGTGGTTTTTTGCCAGAGTGTAGCTGGATTTTACCACTTCAACTATACAATAAGTAAGATACAAATGTGCTGCCAAATACTATTTGCTAGGAAACATCAGGCTTACTTATCTCAAAAGCATTAAAGTGGTTTATTCAGTTTTTCCACTACTGGAAAAGGCAGATGATGTCTGTTAGGAAATTTCCCATTGGATCTGGAATGCTATGAATTCTTGGGTCATGGGCCATAAACTCATTATACAAGGTGGGAAGTAGTATTTGCAAACAGTCAAGAATCATCCAAAAGCTTCACTAAAGTTCAAATCATTTATTTAAGCCAGAGTGCTTTTGCTATGCACTGTATATATGTCTTGAAATATCTGACGGTATACTGTTGCAATGACAACTCTTGTCTGTTGTGTTGTTTCTTCTCTAGAGTTCAATATGTACAGGAGGAACTAATCCATCACAATTATATTCTTGTGCATGGAAAGTATGGTATGCCACTGCATTAATTTCCTTCCCTATCATTTACCTAATAATATCTTACTTTTTACAGAAAGTAGACAAAGGTGAAGGGCATAGGGAGGGACCATGAAGGACAGGAGGAAGAGCCACCATTGAGACAAAAATGAGACAAATGTGGCATATCCCATTTCAATAAATAAATAAATAAAATAATAAATGTATTTGAGCAAATTTCTCAAATTGAACTGAGGGATGAGGGAAACACTTTTGGACTTGTAAGGGTTACAATAAAGATAATTAGCTCTTTATGGCATTGGTTTCTTAGTCTGATCTACCTTATAAGTAGCTCATCATGAAATCATCAGATCATAAAATACATGCACAATAAAAGATTTAAATATACCCTTAAAACAGCAATTAAAAATAAATTGCAACAAATAAAATCAGAGTTTTATAAAAGCATGTTGTTATTTCTTTAAAATTTAGACAGCAAGAAGGGTAGCTTTGAGAGAGATGGAAGTTATTCCTTACCAAAGCAGTGAGAAATAAAAAGGCTTAAGTCTAAACAAAGGAGGAATGTGAAAATGCCTTGGGCACGTTTCATGTTTTGATATATTGGTCTATGGTAACCAAATAATATGCGCCTGAATCTCTTTCAATTGAAGGTCCTGGGAAGGAAAGAATTTTCAAAGGAAGTTTACCAAGATGTGCAGACTTTTCCTTCTAGGTAAGAGAAGCAGGCAATGACAAGCCTTCTTTGTCAAAAATACTGCAGGGACTAGTCCAGGAAGTCAACAGAAGGCACCCTAAAAAAAGATGTTACTTCTCAAATAGAGGTTTAAGTACAATCCTATGTGTATTTGCTCTGGTCAATTTTTGCTGTGTTTGCTAAGTCTCGCTTCCTAAAAGTGTGTCTGGAATTTGCTCCTGAGAGTGATACTCAAACATTTAGATGCTGTTAAACGGGAATTGGAAGTTAAAGGACAACTAAACTATTAACTGCTATTAATCTTCATGACTGTTTTAACTGCCTGGTCTCAAAAGGCCTTTAAATAGACCTACCAGAGTAATAATAGAAAAAACAGTTATTTGCTTCTGAGTTTCCTGAATACATTTGTTGTCTGTTGGATATGACAGGGGTCCCTGGTCCATGGCCCGCCAATAATCAGACTGTGCAAGGGAGTGAAGCCTCATCCGCATACATGCAGGATCCAGGCTGCATGAAACTATGCCCCCCCCCTTTCCTGATTTGCTGGTTTGTGGGAAAACCACCAGAAGTATCAATCTCAGCTGTATTTTTTTCTATTGTTGCCCATATTTGAGGACTATTCTGCACACTTTAATACACCTCCCAATGGTTACTTTGGGATTTCACTTGCAATCTCCTTTATGTAAGTCTTCCTCAGTATTGGTGTGCCCCCTTTTTTTTTTCTCTTTGGAAGGAATATCTTTTTGCTTTTTTAAGGCGTGTATTATCTCTGAACACGTTCTATGGTGCTCATTCATCACAACATGGTGCAGGGCTGAATTGATAAGGCTTTTTTAGAGTTGGGATTCTTCTAATAAAAATCAGTTTTTATCTCAATTTACCTTAAAAGGCAACTGGATTTTAAATTAAATTTTCCTGTGATGTGGCCCACGGGTGGTCAGCAGAACTGGCAGCACAGTCAGACAGGAGGTTGGGGAGGAACTTGGGCCAGTCTTGGATATGAGGGCTCTGTATCGGAGGCAGAGAGGGGGCCAAGGCCATCTGATAATTATGTGCAGCCTCCAGAGTCTGACAGCAGCGAGGCAGAACAACAGTGGTAGCCTGTTCCCAGTGTGCACATGCGCAGAGCTGCCAGAAGACAGGAACAATTCAAAAACCAGGGTTGACTTGGGAGTAAGGTTTGGAGATGACTGGCCCCTCCCATAAGACATAAAAGAGAAGCAAATGGGACATGAGCTTTTGCAGGAAGCAATTAATTCATCTTGGAGATTCAACATTTGATAATTCCGTTTGTGACGCTGCCAAGTTTGGTCTTGCCCTGCGCCTGGAAATTAGCTCCCTGGCAGCGTTCCACGTGACATAGGTGGGTGTTGATAACCTTCCTCTGAAAGACTGTTTATCAAGCCTTGAGGACTGAATGAAAATAATTTAGTCGTATAAATAAAAGGTTTCGCGGGACTAAGATTGTACTTTATACATTCTAAGGAAGCCTAAGTCAGAACATCCTGTACCTTCCATAATTTCTCTTCCTCCCCCCAACATGTATGCATGTGAAACAGTATACATGTGCCAAAAGCCCCAAAACAGGTTGAGAGGCTAGATTAAAATTTTGTATTGAGTAATTGCAGATTGAATTTAATTGTAAAAAAATGTTCACCTATAACATGTATTGATCCCTGGCTCAAAGTCAATTGGGGCCTTCATGATTGAAGGGGGAGTAGAATCTCAATCTTTCTGCCCAAGTCCAATATCTTCCATATTACACCACAGGGACTCAATAGTGTTCTACTAAATACATAATATTTGCAAAAGCTGTTACGGTGCTACATAGTTATGTTAGTTTACCAGCACTCAGCTAGTGATAACTTGCCTGAAATATATCCTGTGAATTGGAAACCAACTGAAGGTTAGATTGGGAGGTTAAAAAAAATCTGAAAAGGTAATGGCAAACCACTTATGAATTATTAATAAAACAATTTTGTTGGATGTGTCCATAAAGTTAACCAGAAGTCAAATTTGATTTGAAAGAAACTTAATATTTGTGTCAGGTGTTGTATGAAGAACATCTCCAAGGATACAATACTGACCGTAATGGTTTTTCATAGGGTTTTTTAAAAACAAAAGTATAAAAGCTCAGCCACTAAATGCATATCTAGTTTCACTGGTTTTGCAAAATATCTAAACAGAGTAAATAGATCTTATTAGCAATTAAGTATTCTAAGAAATTAATTGAAGGTAGCTACATTTTAGGATATGCAGTGAAAGTATCTTAACAATACTAAAATATTTCTCAGCTACCAACAGGTACAAAAAAGGTTAAAACGTTAAGCCTTCAATGTACAATCTGCATCTCCTAAATTCATTTCGTCATCTTTATCCTCTCTGCCTCTGAGTAGATGCACTACATGATTTGTATTGTTAATTTTGCCTTTCCAGGAGCTCAAGGCAGCTTGCATGATTACGGTATCTCCATTTTATCCCAATCAAAACCATTCTGCAAGGCTGGTTGGGTTCAGTAAGAGTGACTCTCCCAGTTATTCAGTAAATTTCCATGAGGGATTTAAGCCTAGATGTCTCCAATCTTAGTCCAAACAGTTTCAATCTCTACATCGCATAGGCACATCTTTAAACATCCTGCCATACGGAGAAGAGAAAAAAAGAACTTTCCCTGTTATCCAGAAGAAAAGACTGCTCTGTAAAAGTTGTAGCCTTACAAAAACTTTTTCTTACTGTAATAAAACAGCATGCAAAAAACTATAACTGTAAAAAGTATGTCTCTATTGCTACAATTAAGTGCTTTCAGAGAATTAAATACCTTATTTTGCTTATCTGGGCAATCTATTTTATATCTGGATTTCTTGGAAAACTGGGTGTAAAGCATTTTTATCAGACTAAAAGAAGTATTTGAACTAAGTAAAATAGGCTCATGATGACATGAAGTAAGTGGGGCTACTTTTTAAGATTATTTAGTAGGTACAGTTCAATTAGAATATAACCACTAAACTAACTAGGAATTGGAAACCCTAACAAATTTCATCAGCAATAACATGCTTTATTAGTGCCTAGTCTGCTGTTTGAACAATTTAAGTATTGGTTTATTTATAAAACATAACAAAGCTTAGGATATCATGTCTAAAGGATTACCTACAAACAAACTAGATGACTGATCTTCAGCTGTCTTCATCTTCTGAAATTTTAACATGGCAACACTCATGCTATCTCTGACAGAGTTTTATATGTATAAACGTATACATAGTGCTAACAACCAGATTCAATAAGGCTTTTTAATTGTTCATAAATCTGCATAGGTTTCACCATTTCATTTTTTATGTTTCTTGCAAAATAAAAAGCTGCCCTGATCAATAGACAATTGTGCTAATTTACAGATGTACAGAATAACCTTGCATTATCTTCTCAAGTTAACATTAATCCAAAAGGCTAAAATGTGGGCAATATAAAATAAGAAATTCTGCAAGTACCATCATTTGTTGGGACACATATCATTTGTTGTACTTATTTGGGTTGATTTCATAGTTGGTGACTACCCAGTTACCAAAATACATCATTACAAGACTGTTCCATGGATCAAAGTCCCAAAGGACTTTAAAGGGTTTAAAGGCAACTCAACTGTCATGATTTCAAGCCCATTCAGCTCAGTAGCTTCTGAGGGAAAAAGTAACCAAAATCCAGCTTTTAAAAGAATATGATTATCAAAAGTTAGATAAAATTCAAGACACTATTGGAAAACTTTCCTATTTTTCTTGCCATATATTAAAAAGAAACTAATTTAAGCCACACAGTAATGCGGTGTACAATTTTAATAAGCATTTCTTATTAAAAGCTTGATAATGTTCAAATATACAGAGAAAAGCTATTTATATAGCTACATACACATTTTGAGTCAATGACTACAACATTAATCATTCTATCTTTCCCCTTGGCATTAGAGCAACAACAAAGTATTGTTTGTGTACATGTGTGTGTACACACATACACGTTACTGTATAGGCCTTATGAATTTTTGTAAATGTATTTTGCTGTGACTGTTGTAAAACAATTGTGTTATATACAGGGCTATACATGTAACATAGGGATATGCTAGATATACACAGGTTATATATAACAATATTTTACAATATACACAGCCTTTCCTAAAAGGGCTTCGGAGAATATTAACTTTATTATGCCTCAACTCTTCTGTGAGGTAGGTAGCATTTTTTAAATTACAGAATGCAGGAGGCTCAGACATTATGAAACTTGCTATAAGCCAAGTAGCAAACTCAAAAACAGAACCTGAATTCTATGCCAAACATGAAAAATGTGGTCCTTATCCTGAAAAGGGCTGTCATTCAGGAAGAATGATTTCATCAAAATGTGCAAGGGAAAAAATGAAGCACCTGCTATTTAATTTTTTAAAAACTTAGTAAGCCTGGCACAGTCAGCTCTTAAGAGAACAGTCTTCAGTCTTTATTTAAAAGAGGTTACAGTTAGAATTTACATTGCTAGAGTGCCTGCCAAAACAATAATCTACAGAAGCAGGATGCTATTTTCAAGCTAAGGCAGAAAGAGGCATGAAAGTTGTTGGCATAGAGAAAGAGAAAAGGTGGTCCATTTTGGCAGAAATTCAGGCAAGTTCTTAATGATGTGCAATTCCCACCCAAAAAAAACCCCACAGAAAAAAAGTTAACAAATTATAAGGAATTCCTGACTATGAGATGGTAAAGAATCTTTCCCTTTCCTACAATATGTTAGTGTTCAACTAAGTAGGATCTTAATATATTGAAATGTTATGCACTAAATGCTTTAATAAAAGCAGCATTTTGTATGTGCACCACAATGCATTTGGCAAACATTTTTGTGCTGAGTAAGCTACATCTGATGAAAAGATTATACTTTTTTGGATCAGGCCACCTTTAACTTTTCTGCTAACTGTAAAATGCAGGCTGAACTGCTTCTATTTTAACTGAAGAGGAACAGTTGTTTTATTCACTTACAAATAACTTAATAGATAACTGTGGTGTGCAGTAGCAACTAAAATATACAGGTCACATAAATAAAAACTATTTTTTTCAGTATGACTGTAATTTATTAAAAACTGTAACAAGATACTTAAAAAAGGCTAGATACAAAAGTAGTTAAGCTGCTCACGAACATTAAATTTTTTTTCTTCAAAATGTACCTTCAAATAATCATGATCTTATAAACATTTTACAGTTACCAGGTAGTGCCCAGGCTGAAAATTTAACCAGCTTGAGACACAGCAGAACAAGTGTTTGGATTTGAGCTGGAGGTATAATCCTCCTAACTGACTGCTCAAAGAAAGAGGGATACAAAATGTTGATTGTAAACGATTAAATACTGTGCATTGGCTTCCTTCTTACGTACAAAAAGAATCTCACTAAGGTTATACAGACTACATGCAAAACATTAATGGTGGTATTTATTGTGCCAGAGTCCAGTGCAAGCAGACAAAATTGCAATGGCAGTGGTTTTCGTAAGCAAACGTGAATGATTTCAACTCTTAGCTCTAACTGGCAAGAACTTTTTACAAGTTCAATATACATGATGCACAACTGCAGCCAACCACAAACTTAAACACCATTTTTCTTAAAAAAAAAGTTAAAATAAACCACAGGACATACTTCATCTTTTATTTTGAAATTTCCTATTCCCTCTATACAAGCACCTTTGCTGAAACACTTTCCAGAAAGGCAGCAGTGAATTTTTTTTAAAACATTTGACGTATTTCTACCCCTTTTTCAAAAAGTTAAATCACAGTGTAATTTATATTGTTCTGCTGTCATCTTTGGCTGGATTTGGCCAATAAATTAATGACTAGCAAATGATTGCAATCTAACATCGCCAGTGCTTCTTCAGCCCTTAGGTTGCCAACTTTTTATCATTGCAGTACCAGCAACAGGAGGGGGCATGACAGCATTAACTTTCATAAACTTTTATGGACAAATGGAAACTCTACAAAAAATCTAGCTAGTAATAATTATACAGCAATACACACTTTTTTAATAGTCTACACAAAACCAAAATTTTTGGTCTTAATGGCGAGTAGTAACTTCTGTTTAAGAATCTGTTTAGAAGAATAAAGTGGAACATAAAGGCGCGATATACATGTGTTTGCTGTAGGAAGGTGTTGATCATCTGGTGGTCTTATTGTGATGGAGGGCATAGGCTGAAATCCTTCTTCACTAGCAGGTAATGATGGGCTAGAAGTCCAAAAGTAAACCTAAGGGCCATTAAAAAGATGTGTTAATCCTTCACTAAATAAATTCATACCCAATTTTGATATTAATCATTATAATAATGACAAATAATAACAAATATAATAAACAAACAAATAATAACAAATATAAATGGATAGTATCTTGCAAATAACATCTGTTTTTATATGAACAATTTTTCATCTATCTCACTTTCTGTTAATATTTCTGTCTTAACCCCATGATCTACATACAGTGTCATTAAAATGAACACCTACCAATTTCTTAACATATTAATTTTAACAAATATTTGTGTCAAATCTCTTTGTCTTAAAAACCCTTTACCCTATTACATTCAAGTAATAAGGGTAAAATTCTGGTGAAAACCACCATAGATGAGCTGAATGTCCTTTTCCACCTGTTGTTAGAGGTTTCCATAATTCAAATTAAATGTACTTAACTGGAATGAAACTCACCATTTTGTTAATGCTCCTTAGGATCTGATTCTTAACATTACTTTTGGTTTCCACAAATAAGGGAATTTGTATTCATATGGTGAATGCATTCTAGCAAATGTACTGCCCCACTGTACTTGTATTTTTTTTGTGAGCAACAACTAATCTCTAGAGACCTGGCCTAGACAAGACACAAAAGTGAGCAGCAAAACATCTAGCTTCTAAGTATTTTCAAGAACTAGATATTTGTCATTTACATTTGTTCACATTCCATGGAAAATTCCGTGTCATATATCAAATAGCTATTCAAAATCCCTCACTTTCAAAAGTTTGCAATGTAATCTCAGGATTTCACATTAAAGAAATTCTAAACCCGAAGTATATGGGAAAGAGGCCAACATGAGGAAAAAACTGGACAATAAATGTTAAGTGTATGTTTTACAATAATATGTAAAAAAATACCATTTTTTAACTTTTCAAAGCATTAAAGGAATTTAACAATTAGATATTCAAAAGGTATGCTCTAAGGAAAAGAAATAATACTTACTAAATCTTGCCTTTCAGTCATACTCATCTTCTCTACTATAGACCAAAACCATCGTTTAAATTGCAGAAGCTTTTCAGCATTTTCTCCTATTCAAAATGTAATGAAAGAATATTAAAAGCAGATACCCCATAATATTACTTTCAAAAGTGTATTCATGGAAATACATGAAATATAGTAATCATGCATTAAATGCTACTGAAATAGTATGATTCAACAGCAGTATTCTTTAGTTGGTCAGTTAGACAATGTTCATTTTGCATTAAGCAAGTGATCAAGTCTCAAATTTTCAAAAAATCCAAAAATCGTATACAACAGCTTATACAACATTGGATAACCTTATATAACTTACATAACTTTTTCTTTTTTAATCAGTATGCAAAGAAGCTTGTCATAATTTTATTATGGTGCAACCTATAATCAAAATATATTATACCTGACTCATCATTGAAAGAAGTAAAGCTGATTAGCATCTGCACATTAACTTCACCACATCCATTGACTAGAAGCCTGAAATCTTCTGCTGTTAAGTCTTCTAGTGAATTCTTTGGGAGTACATCCAACAGACCCTTCCTCATTGCCTGAGAAAGCCACCAGAAATAGGATTTTAGCACTCAAATGCACACTGCTGGGTTATAACACAATTCCAGATTCCTTGCTGTGATATACAAGTTTTGCCATGTTCCTGTCACGAACTGTAGCAACACCTTCCCTGAATAATCCTTTGCTTCACATCATCCAGAACCAGAGGTAAAGTAAAGAGGGGTGTGTATGAGAATATTCTTATTCATAACTGGATCAGAGGGAAGAACAGTATTTACTTCGCTAATTTTAAATTTCACACAGATATACTGCTGATGCTAAGAGAAGTATTTCTGCGAAAGATTTTCTGAATGTTTTATGAAATGTGATATTTCATGGATGGCTTAAAAGTTTATCTATCCATTCAACACAATATTTCTTTACAGATTACAGAACAGTACAAAGAAAAACTGCCTCAAATTCCAAGAAGATTTCACATCACTTACATGTAGAGGTTGTTCTGCAACTACTAACATTCTATGTTCTGCATATTTACGGACATATTCATACACATTTTGAGGAGTGACTGGTATATTTACACCGGTGGAAATAAGTTCAACCTAGAAAAATAATGCAACACAGAATTATTTTAAAAATGTTATTAAAGGCTTCGTAACCATCACTTATTCCCAACTCCTCTTAATCTTGCTTACATTTGTCACTAAAATTATTAAAGTATCTACTGAAGTTAACATTAAAAGAGATTCTGAGGAAGTAACATTAACCACCAGTAATTTGGGCCTACCTGTCCTCCACCTTCCTCTTTGCACAGGTCTATCGCAAAAGCTAAGTCCATTGCTGCAAAAACTGCATCAGCATCTGTGCTTTGGGAAGCGAGGATCAGTTGCCGTAAACTCTCATACATAACTGGATCAAAAAAGGCAAAATCATGCCAGTTAACCTGAAAATAAAAAGTAATCATTAAACATTTACACATGTTTACATGTATGTACATGTATGTATCTGTACATGTACAGATAAGCTTATTGTTGGGACTTTTAAAGGACATTACATCTAATATTCTCATATCTATTTTAAAAACAATAGTGCATGCACATTTCCCCTACCTGATCAAGAAGTTAAATAAATCACAACATAAGCACAAAATGTGAAGAGTATATTATTATTATTATTTTATTATTTTGTTTAATTTCTATACCGCCCCATCTCCGCAGACTCGGGGCGGTTCACAGCAAACAAAAACACAATTCTAAAATTTAAAAATCGAATTTAACCACCACCACCACCACCCCCATGGTCATCCCAGGCCGGCCTGCCGAAGAGCCAGGTCTTCAGCTCCCGACGGAATGACCTTAGGTCGGGGAGCATCTGCAGCATTGGGGACAATTCATTCCAGAGGGTTGGTGCCCCCATATGGGCATGGGTTAGTTCTCAGACTGATTGTTACATCTAATTTGGACTTATGACCAACTGAGCTTGTGACCTCCAGCAGACTAAAATTGGAATTCCACTTTATTTTTAAAATAATGGCTTTTTTTAGTTGTTCAATGAAATTTCTGCTTAGGAGAATATGAATGAAAGATGTAGGAGACAAGCTATAATGATCTACCAAAGAAAAAGCAGTTGATATCTTATTTGTAGTTCGGCATTATACCCAGAGTGGAGGTTTTAAAAATATTATTACCTTTATCCAGAAAAGTATCTGACAGCAAGGAAGGGAACAAACATTTTAAACAGAAGGATGGAGGTCATAGGAGCAATGCCCTACATTTTAAACTGAAGACAAATTTCATCAAATAGTGTAGCAGCCCTATGCTCAATCACTAAGAGGTGCTTACCTTTCTGCCAAGAAGAACTTTTATTACATGTCGATTTAATGTAATCGGACATAGTTCATTTTGCAGCAAGCATAACCCTAGAATTCTGAAAATCAGTACAAAGCAGTTAATATTTCAATAGAAAATTGCTAACAATATCAAAATAGAAGTATTAAGAAATGAAAGAGTCATTATTTTTACATTTTGGTTGAAAATCCCAATCTTAATATATTTACTGTCATATATACATTTTGTATTGTTTTTCTCTCTGAAAGCAATTCATTCACCTAGAGAATATTTTACCTGCCAATATTTCTGAAGCAATTCAGTCTGGCTTCTGTATTTTTGCCTGGCCTTGGTGTATAAAAACCACGTTTTCCAGGTTGATAAAACAGTGGTGCGTTATCATCGCCATCATCTGTATCATCTAATTCCATGTCCACAACACTACGACTAGAACCATGTCGTTTTCTATTTTCCTTTTTAAAAGAATCACATAATACTTTAATTTATTGTCATTGCACATGGTACAACAAAATTAAACGCCGTCTTCAATAGAAATAAAAACAGTGTTTGTAACAACTGACTTTAGTACTGAACTGTATATTCAAAATATGCCATTCAAAAATATGATTTAAACAAATGATAATACTAGTTTAATAATACACATCTATGTAGGTATCTAGCAAGTTTCTAAAACATGGACTCTGCATTAGTTTTATGTGTGTCATCTCTTCAAACAAATAAAACCTAAAAGTAATAGTCGTAATTTCTTTCTAATAACTAATTTCCAGATACGCCAAAAAAAAAAAAGGTTTAGGCTTGTACAATTCAACATAAGTAAAGAACAAAGGAACAGTAATTTGTAAAGAGATAGCATGCAAAATACTCTGAAATGAAACTAAGAAGAAAAATGTTGTCTGAATGAGTTCACTATATATTCAACCCAGAGACCATTTTTCATCTTAACATAGAAAACAGCTAATCTTATTCCAACTGTTTTCCTAAGTATAAGACTAAGATGAGTAAATGAAACCATTGCTGGGCATAGAAACTTGTTACAGGTACTCCTCATTTAGCGATCATGAATTGGACAAGAAACTTGATCATTAAGCAGTGTTTAAGTGAAATGTCAATTGTACTTGTAGTTTTATTTCAGTTTTCCTTTGTTTTATAGATTTACAAAGGTTGTAAATGTGAAGACTCATCATAAAGTTACTTTTCATCACAGCCCAAAATGTGAATGGTCCCTTAATGACACAATCACTAAATGAGAACTAGCTGTATGATCAATCTCAACAAGAGCAAGTTGCAATAATATGCTGCAATGTCGTCTCTCTTGTTCAGAACACCAACTGCCACGGCTTCATGGAAATTAAGATTCTTTTATAGTTTTTATTTAATTTGATGACTCTGGTAATTCATATTATTTCTGGTCTCATGTATGTGAGTAAAAGAACCTTCTTGGTAAATTAATTTCTCTATTTTAGATATTTCAGACATCTTTAAACAGTAAATTAATAAAGACAGATGTTTCTTACTTGTACTTTATCAGAAGAATCCAACAAGCCAAGGTCTAGAATGCTGTCAGCTCCATTTTCCCTTTGAAAAGAATAAAAACCAATTACATTGAGCCAATGTAATGTTTACAGATAGACAGCAAAGCAGCAATCAGCAGAAACTGCACTATTCATATTCCTCTGTTGGATTTCAATTCATTACTTATCACACCTACAGTGCATTCTCATTTCTTGCAGAAATTTCAAAGACCCCACTTGGAATCTCTAAACATAGCCATAACACAAACTAGTGGACCCAGATGCTAGGGGAAGGCAAGAGGACAATAAAACAGATTGTGAACAAACGTTGACCTTTCTGCACTTGTGTTACACACTGCACCCAAGTACATAACCATAAAGAGTTTGTGTCATAATGTCACAATATATATCTCATCATTTTTGCATGCTATGGATTCACCTTATGAAAGAATAAAAGAGCCCCTTCCACTATCAAAAAGATCCGAAATTTTGTGTAATAGCAGATGATGTGTCCAAAATGTGGGATGAATTTTCAGCCATTTGTTTATAAATATGGAGGAGGTAAGCTAGATAAGAACTCAGAAGCTAATCATTACCATAGTTGAAATTTACATGCATATTTTAATTCTCATGAATATTAAATTACCTCCCGTGTGCAATGATGAGCTCCATAGCCTCATCCACTCGTGCTCGAAGGGAATCTTCACTTGCTAATAGCAAAAGCAGCTGTGCAGGTGACAATTCCAATAGCATGCCTGTAATCTTGCTTGCAAACGCCTGAAAAGATGTAGGTTTATATTTATTTTCCAATGTTTACACTTTTCCCTCTACCTAATTATTATCCTAGATAACCAGAAAAAAATGCTTCCCAATATGTTAAAATTATGGGTAGAAAACCACAGGATAAATGGGATGGGATTTGGCTCCAGGAAATTTCTACTCCAGACATAGGAAGGGCAAATCCAGATAGCAAAATATAATTTATTCTGAATACAAATAATATGGAAAATGTGGACGGGTTATTTTCCCAACCACGAAAAACAGTCCAATGAGCAAATTAATCTAACAGATTCAGACTCAAAACAAATTCTGTTCCAGCCTTGGATTTTTTCTATTTATCTATCAATAAACAAATGCTTCTGCATTTAGGCTTGTTTGTTTCCAGTTTCAGCATACAGCCATCCTTCTCAGCCCTTCTGATTTTTTGTTGCAGCAATAACTCAAAACAATTCCCATCTGATTTCCAACTGGATCCTTTTCCGAGGTTACATGCCACAAACAGTCACAATGCTAATTAAAATCCTACCTATTCTGTTCTCAAGATACAGCAATATTCAACACAATCCATGCTAATCCAGAAATGTATTTTAATGGGAGACTTTTTCAAACTTAGTAGCCATTAACCTGGCATTCATAAGAAAGGATGGCAGGTAGGTTGGTATGGGAGTGACCTTGGCCAAGACTAGAATGTTTTCTAAAAGAAGAAAAAAATAATGCCCTCCCCAAGTAGAGACCCTGACTCACAGGTTGCATTGCTTGTACACGGGGATAGAGTCTTTCACCCAGGGCCTGTCGATGTGCTGGAAGAGGGTCAGGGTCATCACTAGGATTTCCTTCAGATGCAGGTCGGAAAGGCCTGGTGTCAATGGACAGCTGCCTCCTGAAATCCCTTTAAACACACACAAACAATCTTTATCAGAAATGATGGTTGTTCCCTGTACGACCAAGATATTGAATTGTGGGAATGTGTTAAGAAAATAAAGACGAAGTTTCTGTTCTGTTAAAGGGACAGGACATCAACCTCTGCGCCACTTTTTGTTCGTACTTCAATGCAAGGCAGAACCTCTAATGTTTTTCCTTAAAAACATTTTGAATCCTTGATTCTGTAAGATGTTTTAGAGAGGTATACCCTGTTCTTAAGTCCTACCCTGCTCCCTATTACTAGAAATTTACACCGGCAAATTATCTGAGCAAAATGTATATGTTAGGGGGACAACTTACCTGTCTCTGTCTCTTCGAGAACCAGTTCGCAACCCACTACTGTTTCTCCTCATTTCTCTCTCCCGTTCCCTTTCTCGGTCTCTCTCCCCTCTGTTCCGCAATCTCTGCATTAAACCTGAAGAGAAAGTCACATTAGTACAGAGTTTTTCGTAAAAGAATCAAAACTAATACAAAGAACCATGAACTATGAGATCTATCAATGAGGAAGAAGAAGAATACAAGTTTGGAAGCTTCATATGAAAAGATTTAAGAACTGATGCAATAACAGTTTTTCATCTGATTTTGCCTCCCCATTCTAAGCAACATTTTAGAAGATTTTTATCCTAGTTCAAAAAATTATTATTATTATTATTTACATTTATATACCGCCCCTCTCCTCGCGGACTCGGGGCGGTGTACAGCCAATAGATTTAAAACAATATTTATAAACATTAAAATTTAAATTAAATAGAAATTGGCTCTAAAAAATCCCATTTCATAAAATCTAAATATTTAAAACCCCTTAAATTCTAACTAAAAATTTAACCCAAGCCAGCGAGACGGAAGAGGTACGTTTTTAGCTCCCGGCGAAATGTTAACAGATCCGGGAGCCTTCGCAGTGCAGGTGTAGATCATTCCAGATGTTAATATGTTAATATGCTGCAGGAGAAAAGTTATGCCAACCTTATTTGTGAATCCTTCCTTGCTTCAAAGTGTTATTGGTTCTCAAGGCCTTTACAATATAGTTAGTCCTCAAC
The DNA here is from genome assembly GCA_032468135.1 of Calamaria suluensis. Taxonomy (NCBI): domain Eukaryota; kingdom Metazoa; phylum Chordata; class Lepidosauria; order Squamata; family Calamariidae; genus Calamaria; species Calamaria suluensis. The sequence continues at coordinate 16,083 of JANHFP010009755.1, forward strand.
TTATGACCACAACTGGGGCCAGAATTTCTGTTGCTAAGCAAGGTAGTTATTAATCATGCCCAATTTTACAACCTTTTGCACCATGTTGTAAACCAATCACTCTAGTTAATTGAATTTGTTATATGAATCTGGCTTTTCCCATTGACTAATCTAGACTGTAGGAAGTACGACTTCTGCAATAGAGTTATAAATGGCTGGAACACCCTACTTGATCCTGTTGCTAGTCTAGCTAATCCCCGTACTTTTCCCCTTAAACTGTCTACCGTGGACCTTTCATGCTTTTTAAGAAGTCCTTAAGGGGGGCGTGCATAAGTGTACTTGCGTGCCTACCGTCCCTGTCCTACTGTTCCCAACCATTTGTAATCATCCCATGTGTTTATAGCTATGTTTTTCCTATTTATATCAAAAATCGTGCCAATTTTTGTACCAATGTCTATGTTTATACTGTTACTTGTTTCCTTGTACTTGTTGACAAATTAAATAAATAAAATACAAGAAATAAATAAAAATAAATAAACTGTTTTTCGGAAGCCAACTGGGAAGGTCACAAATGGCAAGCACAGCGTGCTGGGATGTTGCAACTGTCGCAACTACATGCCAGTTGCCAAGCACCCAATTTTTTATTATGTGACTGTGACAATGCTGTGACAGTTAAAATGTGATGGCTGGCCATATGTCAGTCCTCACATTTTTCCAATGCCACTCTTAACTTCAAACAATTTCTAAAGGAATGGTGCATGTAACTGAAATAAAATACATATATTTCCCTACATAACATTGTTTCTTTTTCCTTATTCTTCCTTTGGTATTTCTTCTATGCTGAATGTTGTTAATAAATCTCTTAGCAGCAGAAGGGTGACCCTTTTATTCTAAAACAATATGCAGGCAATATGGGGAAATTCTGACAATTTCTTCCTATTTTCTCTATTTAGTAACTTTCTTCTATAACTGATTGGGCAGAAAACTGTGTTCTATTCTACAAGTAAGATTTTGTTTTTGTGTGCACATAGGAAAATTGTATCAAGTGTGCGGAACAATATTGCTATACAATTTGGACCCTTAATTTGACCATTAAAAACATCTTACTAGACTACAGCATAACCTTTTGTCCTTCTCTTTCCGAATGCATACATCTTAAATAGCACACAAAACATATTCTTTGGGCTACTTACTTGTATGTGTCCCTTTGTTGGCATTTTGAATACAATCTAGATTTGGCAGTTTCTCATTTGACAAAAATGCTTGTGCAATAGCAGTATAAAAGCTTCGTGCCACACCGCTGCCTTCTCCTGGTTCATCCTTAAATGTAACCTTTACCCTGTGGACAGCCATTGGAGTGGTAGCACATCTTCGACCAAAGTGATTGTTGAGCTGCCTCATTGTTTGCTGAATCAGAAGGTCTCTATCCCGATCAACCTAGCAGACATATCAGAACAAGAGCTTAAACCTCTGAAGAAAAAGGAAGAACAAACACTAGGGCTACCCTCCCTCTCACAGTCTGCCCAATAATATCTCTTAGCAGCAGCATTTAGCCAATCATTCAGAAAGTTGATATGACTGTAGTAAGAATGACCAGCTGTCCGTGAGCTGTTTCAGCAAAAGAATCAGAGGAATATGGGTTAGAAGATCACTAAGGTGGTATCAGATTCAAAATGATATTAAAACTGTATCATTAGTACTGTTTCAGTATTTTCCTTAATATAAAAAGTCATGTAGTATAATAATAAATGTCAAGGAATTATATTTTAAAATATTAGAAATCAGAGCTATTAAGGCTGAACAATAAATTTCCTTAACTTAGGATCTCCCAAGATACCATTTAGCAAAATCAATGAAGGAAATATAATAAAAAACTCCATTTCCCAAACCCATCTAACTTATTCTCAACTGAGATTGTCATCTATTGATTACTCTGATTTGCTATGTACATATAGTTTGAATTTTTTGGTTAGCTTGGTCCTTCCAAAATCTATAGCTGAGAAACAATTATAATTTCATTTATTTCTATCCTGCATTTATTATTTTTACAAATAACTCATATATCCAACACACTTTCCTCCTATTTTTCCCCACAACAACTGTGAGGTGAATTGGGCTGAGAGTGACTAGTCCAAGGTCATCCAGCAGCTTTCATGGCTAAGGGAGGACTAGTACTCAAAGTGTCTCCCATTTTCTAAGCTGGAGCCTTAACCTACTAGATCAGAGGTTCCCAAACTTATCAGCTTAAAGATTTGTGGATTCTGGGAGTTGAAGTCCACAAATCTTTAAGCTGACAAGTTTGGGAACCTCTGCACTAGATCAAACTGGCTCTCTATTCTCAGCAGATCTGAAATCTGAAAGTAGCACAGAACGATGTGGCTCAGTGAATACCATACATGAACTACGTTACACCAATTTTATCCAAACTGTCCTGGTTTCCAATAAGATACTGGTCTATTCCAAGGTGTTAGCAATGATATTTAAAGGTCCAAATAAGTTGGGGTTTTGATATTCAAGATAGCAATTCTCTCTATGTGTACATGACTCAATAGCTGGCCAAGTAAGCTCTCCTTTGCTTCTCTCTAGTAAGAGCTATATGTATCACATGGAAATAAGAGAAATGGATTTCTTGACTGATTAATTCTTGTTCTTGGTTCAGCCAAGTCCTAATATTGGCTGTTATACCACCTGGCAACTTAGCTAATCTTTGGGTTTCCTGATAGTAGCTGAAGGGCGTTTTAATATCGTTGACTGGAATTTCTTGATGAAAAGCAAAATATGGCTTGAGAGATTTACACTTATTTGTGTTATTCATTGTCCAATTTCCTCAGAGTTTCTAATTTAATTAGCATCCCAACCAATTTTTTGTACAGTGAGAAACAGACACACAGCCATGCAAAGACCAGAATTCATGTAGTCTCAAAGGCATTACAATCAAAAGTATACCATATTTCCCCAAAAATAAGACCCTGTGTTATATATATATTTGGAACCCTGAAATAAGCGCTTGGTCTTATTGCCATGTACTCAAAAGCCCAACTGGACTTATTATTAGGAGAAGTCTTATTTTGGGTAAAACATGGTATCATCTCACTGACTTAAACTGGCTTTCACTATATTTCTAGATAATTGTTTTATTGTCTTTCAACAGAACAATATTTCATTCTATGAAGTTTTTATTTAAATAATTAATAATTTTACAATTTTTATTGGTAATATTTTCTGGTATACAGAACTTTTGTATAAATGTGGTTTTGATAGAAATCCGCCCTGCCCCCCCAATTCTTTTTC
>JANHFP010009755.1:53017-70254 GCA_032468135.1 Calamaria suluensis
TCACGGCGGCATCACGTGACATGTCGGGACTTTTTCCCCTTTGCTAAACCTGTGCTGGTGGGGCCAGCATGTGACACATCGGGCCCATGGGCCGCAAGTTTGACACCCCTGATCTATGTGATCACCTAACTTGATGGAAAATAATGAATCAATTAAATAAATATAATTGTATGTACCTGTGTATTTCGGTATGGTTCAGATTCACTCCACTTCCACTGATAGAGCTCCCCTTTACTGCTCACTGCCACCAATTCAGAATACAGAGCACCAATAGAAATAAATTTCATTCCGTCCTACAAAATCAGATAAGTTTAAATGTTCAACATTGTCAGAATTATATATTTAATGTACATCTTGATGTTATTGCACAGGAATACCAAGATAAGAAATGTGTATTGACAATAAAAATTTGTCAATGTGCAAAGACTGAAGCTGACTGATAAAAAATGATACTTTGTCTGTAAAATTAGAAGACTTTTCTGCACAACTTTTTATTCAGTCAATTGATTGCTCTAATGCATCATCCATATCAGAGTGGACTAAGCAAGTTTATAAGTATCGTTAATTAAAGTTTAAGTAATGCCAACCAATACAGGTAACACAAGCAAATAAATGTATTTTCAGACTGTTGGAAAGAGGAGAAATGTAAATATATAGTTAACCTATCTTATATATTAATTAAAAAAAACAGTACCTTATCTGGCCACCACTGCAAATCTTCTCCTAATGAGACTGGGCTTTGGACAGGTGTATTCTTCTTGTCAAGGTTTGGCTCTCCTTCTTTGCTTGTAGAGCCTCTTTCATTATCAAATGAGGCTCCATCAAGCCACCTTCGTTCACGCAAACGTAAAACGGACTCACGTTCACGCAACAGCTCAGAGTCTCTCTCTAAGGGAAGAAGGAGAACTGGTATGCAATTGGGTCACACCAGTGGGATAAAAGTAAGCCACTCTCTAGTAAAGACCCTTCAGGATGCAACTAACAGCAATTACAATCTATTATAAAATATAAACATCAAAAAGGCATGCAGCACTCAAAATATTAACCCTTTCAAGCATATGTACTATTATCGCCAAAATCGTTTAAAATGTAAAAATGATACTCAAAATCTATTTCAGACCCAGGAAGCTTCAAGCTACCTAAAATGAATTCATTTTTAAAAATTGTATCATTGGATATATAGAACAAGATAAAAAGTGTTTTTCAAAATTTGTAGTACCATATGCAAAGAGTATATTATGGGTGATGTATCAAACGGTACAAACAAAACAAAACCTAACAAGGATTTGAAGAGACTTTAATCTAGCAAAAAAGGAGTGTTTATTAGAGAGTCTCAGCAGTTCCCCCCACCCCCACTTGAAAAGGTTAACACACAATCCTACAAGTTTCTAATTCAACCCGTTAAACAAAATATATAGCACTTGATGTGATTTTTTTTAATGTTCAAGAGTAAAGTTGATCAAAGGAAAATTTTGAAATCAGAAAAGTTCTAGAAAGATTTTTTAAAGGAAAAAATTCCTTACCAAAATGCTTTCCCTTCAATTGGCCTACAAATTGTCTAAAGCCAGTACGCCAGTTCTCTCTTACAATTAAAATGTTAAGTCAGGTAATCATGCTAAATATTCAAGAGAATATATACATGGAAAATAAGGATTTTTCATCTTAACATAGAAATAACCTTAGAAAGGAAAAGGGAAGGGATTTAAGAAAAATCAGAGGATGAATATTTATACATGCACATAATGCATTTAAACTATATTACTCCTTATTTAATAACATTCTTAATCAAAACATGCCTCCTTTCTTTTGCCTTACTTCTTTACTCTGCCTTCTCTCACTGTCATCTTATTCTCCACTTCCTTCAACAATTGGTTTAAAAATGAATGTCCATCTAGCTTTCTCATAACTTCTCTATTACTAATGTTTTGACAATTTCCCCCCTCTTAATCAGACCTCATAGTTTAGTTGACTTCTAATGAGACTGTAATGAGGGTTAGGAGTATGTGCATTAAAAAGAGGTAGTAGCATGTATATAATTCTAAGATTGTCCCGAAGACCTATGCATACATAGATAAGGCCTTTGGTTGTAATCTTCACTAGCATGAGTAAGCAACCCATTTCCCTTCAACTGTGATTTTCATAATTTCTGACTGTTTGTCCTTCTGGCTAGATTTTATGGGAATTAAAACAAAGTAAACAGACTTAAAGATGTCTACCATTTTAGAAGCTTCATAAATAGCACAATGAAGCCATATATGATAATTTGGAAAATCACCTTATATTCACAATGTACAGCAACCATAATATTTTTAACTAACTTAACATAATGCACTAAATATTTATGCATGTGAATACTAAGAGAAATATTAAATGGGTAGAATGAAATTCAAGAATGATTTGTAGCAGAAGTTGGATTAACAACTGATAAAATGCTGTGGACAAGGTACTAGTTCTTTTGAAGGAAGCACGAGATCCAGTATTGGATTTCATATATTTTCAAATCTTACTTATAATTTGTTTTGATGCAAAATATTCTGTAGCTACTATTTCTAAATCTTTATGCAAAAAAAAACCTACTAGGCTTAATATATTTTAAAGTGTCGCTGATATTATATTTTGCAAAGAAATTATTAACTATCTGAGTGATAAATAACTTTCACTGCTACCCAACTGAACACAAGTACGTTTTCTATATTTGCTATAAAATTATGCCTCCACATCAGAGAAGGCAGAAAATTATCTATGTACCAACTAATTTTAACTTATTCTAAAGTAAACATGTGATCTTCTGGGATGTTTCAGAAGAGAACAATTTTTAGGCCAATCCTCCATAAGTCTTTGTTTAAAAAATACTGGCTTCGGGCAGACAATTTTAAAAGCCTCATGCACATTTCATCTGTCAAGACATTTCAAATATAGTACTAGTAATTATTTTGCAACTTACTAGAATATTTTTGAAATGTTACAACTTAGAAGAAAGTTTTTAATAGTCTATATTTATAATAGAAATTGCACACACAAATCTAAGACAGAAATCACCAGCATGTGCTATAACTAGTACTGCACAGCAATACTACTTATTTACAAAGAAAAAAAGGTGCAAAATTACCTCGGGACGAGCTTAGCCTGGAAAGTGATGAGCGCCGAAAGGATGGATAACCAAAGTAACTAATATCTTCTGAAAACATAGCATCAGCATCAATAATGACACTTGGGTGAGCAGAATGTATGTCAGCATCCAGAAGAGACATAAGATCCTCTATAAGAGGAGACAAGGATCTGAGGTAAATTATCAGCTACTTGAAAATAATCTAGAAAGACCATCACCAAACAAGACAAATCCACCGACAAAACTGATCTTTTCTTCCAATTCCCTAATATATAAATATTTTGCCTACTGCTCACATTTCAATCAAGCAAAATATCCTAGAATGCTAATCCAATGTTATCTACTTTATATCAACTGCCTGCTTGCTGCTTCAAGCCATTAAGTCTAACCTCATCCTAAGAACTCAAATGTTAGACAAAGCTATGAATAGTTAAGCAATATAAAGAGAGACTAAATCGTTCCAGAAAACAGCATGTGAAATGCTTCCTTCAAAAGAAAAGAAAAACGGAAGAATCTCTAATTTTATCTGAAACTAAGACAATTGTTATCTAAACTGAAAAATGTCATTTTAATGGAGTCTACAGATGACTATGCAAAAATACACATATCTCCTAAAGAAAATATTTTATGATACTACATTTATGGTAACAAGTTAACTAAAGCGTTGATTGGGCAGGAGTTTGTCCCACTTTTGAATCACAATCCTGGCATAAAATCTCAGCTGATAAAAAAAACCAATCCTGTCCCAGTAATAGCTATTTTTTCTGCCACTTTCTATTAAATTTAATTTCCAGCAGGGTAAGAAATGCTACCTAAACTGTCAGCAGGCACAGTTAAGTTTATCCGGCAAATCTCAAGCTTTATAAATTCAACACCTTGTATTTTAATAGACTCCTAACCAACAACTTGCCACACGTAATCAAGCTACAACAGACACTATTTTATCCTTACTCACCTGTCTTTAATTTCATTACCTCACTATGAGGTCATGTGCAATTCTTTTATTTCCCATTTCTTTTCTACCATAAAATAATTGAATTCTTAGCTGTCAAGTACTATCTTTCTGACTCCTACTACAAATAATCCCAATGAGATAATTCAATTCAAATAACCTGACCTTGATTTTTACAGATCAATATACAATATAAATATTTATGTCCCCTATTTTCCCATGACCATCATTACTGTATTTCTTCCCAGAAACCATGTCCTATTGCCCTATTTTAAGAAAACACTGGTTTATGCAATCCTTTCAGCGTCCATCCAAGAATTACACCACAATGGAGCAGGTACCTCAATAACTTTCCACTTCTCCACCTATGGTATCCTATAGGAAATATATTGCATTTCTGAATTACAAACTACAATTAGCAATTAAGAGCGGGAAGATTTGCTCTTAAATAAATCTTAGCTACTTTTCCATATCTTATTAATGAAAAAACCAATTACTTTTTCAAAAACAGGTTAGAGGTATGTGAAGTTTCACAAAATAACTTCTAACCATTAGCATTTAATTCAAAATTTTTCCCATATTAACTAAATGAAAAAATGGATAATTTCCAGCACCTTAATTCCTTTCTTGCTAATTTAAGCTTCTCATTGGAGTACTGAATAATATATAATTCAACCCCCCTTCATACTGACCCTACAAAGAAGTATTGGTTCTTGCTTTCCAGTAACTATTTAAAATTCTCATTGAATCATCTTAGAATGCTGTATTTCACAGTATTACTTTTCTTATATATCCATGCTTGAAGTCTAATTTATCCATTATGAAACTGCAAAGCAAAATACTACAGCAATGCAGTAATTCTATCATCATAACTGCTAAGCAGGATCAGATGTAATTAGCTAAATGACTGGGTACCTGGAAATATCAGAGTTGTAAATTAGACTAAGAGGTGGGGCAGAAACGTTCTAGAAGGCAGCAATACAAACCACTTTGTTGTTGCCAAGACAATTACTGTATATGATCATTTCCACCCAGTCACCAGTGAATCAAATGTGAGTTGAAGGTCTTACTTTTACATACATACAGAAAGGCAACTCACCAAATGTTTGCCCTCAATACTGTTAATAATATTGATAAGTTATAATTATAATGCATATAATTATAATGTTCCTTTTTTATGAGCTCAGTGCTAAACATCTTCAGAGCTGTTGTGGATCTCCAGGCTGTAACACACTGGATATAGTGTAGCAGAATAAGATGGTAACTCTGACAAGATGGTGTTACATTGATTCTGAAGGCTGGATTCAGGATCAAGATTGTAATATGTTCTTTCACAGGCCTAAGTTCCTTCCTTAAGTAATACATTTTCAGCCCAGGGGTGCTTTTAAATCCAGGTGAGAGGATAAACAGCCATGTAACAACTATGGCAATTATGTTTTTCATTAACTTCAGCTGATAAATCCTGAAGAAAACCTAGATTTGGTTATTTGTGGGACAATAAACCTAAGGCAAAACTAACTCTTTGGGGTGATGCAGAAATTTCAGCTACACTGGAATATAGAAGCAAATATGCTAAAGATTATATGTTATGTTTCCATATTATTCTAACACTGAAACTGTTTTACTATTTGCTAATTGCTTTGGGGTACACAACATAGAATGCCTATTTCTACAGGGCCATGTATGCATTCTTTGGTCATGTCACACTCCACAAGACTGACAAGGTCAGGAAACAAGTACCATGTGGAATTCTGAAAAAAAACTGTAATGCTAGCAGACTAAGATAAAAGAAATCTGAAAACTAAATGAATAGTCTCTCATACAATTTATACATAGTTTAATTAAGGCAAAGTTACTCCTAGTCTCTTTTTCATACTTCCCCATTCCTTTTCTCTAATGGCCTTCTTTCTTCCCTTAACTGTCTTGCTCTTCTATCTGTTAGATATTCCATCAAAGATATCAACCCCACCACACACAGCTGAAAATTCAAATCAATTTGTTTTGCCCATTGCAAACCCATATTATAGAACTGACAGACAATAGTACATCATCCCATTATTACATTTTAGGGTGGTGTTTAAAATGTAGTTCAACATCTCTATATATTGGTTTTAATATAGTGCAATGTATATATTTACTGTCCTTGTACCAAGAGCTATTAACGTAATTAGCATATAAGTCTTTTAAATAAGCAAATTGAATTCATATTATTCATTTTAATAAAAACTAAACTATTGTTCATATAATATATATTAATTCACTGTAAACTAAAATGTTTATTACAATTTAACAAATAAAACCAACCTTTTACTGCTTTTCTTTGTAATCTTACATATCTGCGCAAGACATTTCACTCTATAAAAAGGTTGTACAAATTTATGTTGAGAACTAATTACTGATCCTATATTCTTATAAAAATGTAAGAAGTATGTATTCTTATACAGTTTCCCTGAACAGTTGGCAAATTGGACTTTCATCAAGAATCTGAATAAGATATACTGTATCCTTTCTTTACATTCATCCAAAATTTAAGCTTTTTCATATAATAGATAGACATATACCATTCAAATACAGGATTGTTAAGAATCCAGATCATTTTCCCATTTCAATAGAAGAAAAATATGTAGCTGTGGAGTTCTTGGTGTTCTCTGAGCTTGATTGTTTATTTGTAGAAATTTCATTACCTGACTAGGCAACATCATCAATGCTAGTGAGTATGGGGATTGCTCACTACTGTTATATACAGTAGCTGTCCTAGCAATATTGCTGGAGGTGTGGTTTTCTCCTAGCAATTCCTTGACCGGGGTATTACTTTCTGCTTGACTGTTTGTCGGATGTTAACCTCTGATATCTGGTTTCTGGCTGAAGGAGATGATATGTTCTGATCTTTTTGATATATACCTTTATATATGGCATTGCCATTTTTAAAAAAAATAACTGTATGGTAGCATAACTGCTCGGGTACCCTTGTTTTTAGGATTTCAGAAAGCGTTTTTTTATTACATTTAGGCTGAAGGGGAAAATCATTAGCAAAGGGACTCAGACAAGCAATTCTAAATCTAATAAAACATACTGAAAATGAATCTTTCTTCGTGATCTATCTGAGAGGTATGTCTTCTGAATTCTACTTAGTGAAAACTAACGAAAAAAGTACTGTAGGATAATATTAACTCCGCCTTATGCATTATTTAACATGCTATTCAAGTGAAAATCATATTAATATCTCTCCAGGAAAGTTGCTAAAGTAATATGATTTTGAAAGCCATTTGGTGACAAATAGAACTATACTGTAATATTGATTGAAAATATAAAAATGTTCTGGAAACAGGAACAGAATTATAATATTGCATAAAGCTAATGATAGATTAGACTTAAATTGCCCATAAATTTGACCCTCAAGAGGGGATCAAACCCAAGCATTCAACAATCAAATATCTACTGTCTTAGAATTTAAACGGGTTTTTAATAAAATAGTTACTCCAAAGTTTTTTTACTTTGCCTCAGATGTTATACAAATTTGCTACTAATTACTGGAGTCAGAATTCAAAAGTTTTGTTTTAACAAAACAAAATTACAGCTCGCCATAACCAGAAAGCAAAATTATGGAAATGCTTATGAGATCCAACATCTGGTTTTAAAAGAACAATTTATCTCATATAGCTTTATAGATTTTTTTTCACACTAATATTTTCTGACATTGACACAGCTTTGGCAATTCTCTTACAGCTGGAAAGCTTTTAAACTACAAAAATGATTTTAATTTCTCGTTCTCACTGTACTGATTGTAGTACTCCATTTTAAATGTCATATTTTGTTTTACTACTATAAGGTCATATATTAAGCAGAAAAGTAGAGTATAAATTTAATCACCATTTTCACTGACAGCTTCTTGTCAGTTGGGCTGACTTAGCTGCAGATCTATGAGTAAGCATCTCTAACAAACTGTCTGTGACTAGCTTAGCAAAGTGTAGTCTGAGCTGTAAATGTACAGTATACATTTTCATCTACAAAGAAGAAATTAAAGAAATAATATATGGGCTGATATAATAGCTTCATTCTCTAGCTTCTCCCAACACCAGTATCCAGTGTTGACATGTCATGCTATCCCTGAATAACGAGGCACAGATATTTCTTTCCCCACATAGTTTCCAGAGGTTATCAGCAGGTACTCAAGGATGTGCTTATCATATCATTATGTGTTTATGTGTATTAATACATGCAGCTATATTTATTTGTATAAGGATTTTTATTCCAATCTTTTAATTTTACACACTTATAGCTTAGAACAGGAATGGGCAACTATGGCCTTTTTACAACCTGTGGACTTCAACTCCCATGATTTGAAGTCGACAAGTCACACTGGCTAAGAAGAATATGTGAGGTGACACTGTAAAAATAACTTTGATTTTCTTTTATTGAAATGAACAAAAACAAGACTGAAAAACAGCAGTGCCAATGTGAGCATATTAAATGCTTTTTAATACTTCCTTATTAAAACCAGCAGTATATAAAATTCCATAAATAATGTGTAACCCACGCATTAAATTATGTACCTCTAGCATGAGAAATAATAAACTGCCTTAGATTAAGATCTGTTCTACCATTCAACTTGCTAAACTACAGGACACCATACAAAGCAAACTAACTAGTCTTTAAAAAAAGCTTACTAGTAGCATTGATAGGTCACTTATGAAATGCATTGATGATTGTATGATTGTGTTTGTCACCACTATGGGGAAGAGGATTCTGGGTTTATATTGTTGGCTTTTTAATCCTATATGCTGCCTGGAGTTATAAATAAATAAATTTGAAAGTTAAATTTCTTATTATAATGTAAATAAACTAAGAAAAGGAGCATTTCAACAAACATAAGGATGAAAACGTAAGAAATGGATGATAGGTAGTCCTTGATTTACACCATTGACCTGTTGCTAAGCAAGACAGTTCTTAAGTGAATAATTGAATTTGGCTTCCCACTGACTTTGCTTGTCAGAAAGATACAAAAGATGATCACAACACCAGGACACTACAACCTTCATAAATATAAGTCAGGCCAAGCATCTGAATTTCGATCACGTGACTATGGGGATGCAGCAACAGTTGTAAGTGTGAAAAACAGTTTTTTCAGTGCTATTGTAACTTTGAATGGTCACTAAGTGTATTGTTCTAAGTTAAGGACTACCTATATAATAACTGATCAAAAGTAATATATTAGTCAACTAGAAAACCACTAGTTAATAGAATCAATAGTAGAATAATAACATTCTAAACCTCACAGTGGGAATTCATACATTTAGGTGTGTATTTTTTTATTTATTTAATCAATGGGAATCTCAAGACAAGTCTCATATTGTTATTTAGTCTTATATGGCTAAATAGTGTGCCATAAAAAGTAAGCCTTTGTCTAATCATAACCACAGTAATTTCTTCCCCAGGCATTTCTTATCCTTTCAGAACTACTATTCCACTCATTTCCAGAAACACAATGTTTAAACTGCAAAGGATTTATTCTAAAAATAACAGCATTAATTAATTCTCTGGTTATCAAAAGTAATATAAAAGTGCCTTCCTGCTTCTTGTTTTAGTATAATCTTTTTCCTTCAACAATTTCTATTTTAATAGAGGTCTGCTTTAGAAAGTAATTGTGAAGAAATAAACAGGATATAAAGATTTCTTTTTGCATGCAGTGTGCTTGGTTAAAAGTATTTATTTCTAAGTCGTACATAATCTGTGGCACAAAAATGAACAATGTGCGTTTATTTATTACATCTCAATGCTGACTTACTCCCAAACATTAATCTATGCAATAGTTACATGTTTTTGAACCAAGTTACTCAGGCTCTTTCTTGCCTTTTTTATTTGTAAACATCAGAAACTTGTTTCGGTATAAATTATTTAATAGAAACATTTCAAAGTATATTGTAACTGTATCAATTAAGATGCTCAAAATATGTATTGTTATAATACAGAATTTCAAATTGAACAATAATACAGATGACCTCCAGACTTCATTACATTTCATGATTCTGTGTGGCGTCTTCCTGCACTAGGCAGTATTTTGGACTATATGATTCCTATCAACCCTCATATCTGACATATTCAATCCAATAGTAAAAGTAATAAAAAGCTGCCCTGATTTTGCCTTACCTATTCTTTTTGTTCTTTCTTCCAAATCACAAATATTTTTAAGAGAATGTTAATTATTTATAAAAATTGCAGTGAACATCTACAAAACACTTATAAGAGCTTAAAAATATTGGTTTTTTAGAAGGAATAAGAAAACACTTCCCACACAAACCTCCAGGAAGGTAGGATTCACTTGCTGTATCATCACCATCGTCACCATCCTCATCATCCCGACTCAACAAGTTGTTCACCGCAAGATTAACATCAAGATTTGTCCGCTGAAGCTCTCTGATAATTATACTTCTAGATTTTCCTTGTAAAACAACTTGTGCCTGTGCAAAACAGAATGCATGCACACATTAAGATGAATTATTCTCAAGGCAATTCCAATTTACAAAAATAAAACATTCCTGAGAAATTAAATTTGCATAAAGTACCACTAAAAAAACTTAAAATATTCCTTGCAAAAATATCTAAGCTTTTAAGATTAGTTTTCCTCTATTAAGCACATAACTTTAAAATTATCATTGCCTTTTCTATTGCCATTTGCAATTCAATATTTATTTTTCTACTCTTTAATGTGTTTTATTTTATAAAATATTTTATATACTTTATAATATAAATATAAATATAAACATTTTTGCCAACTTTTCGATTAGTTCATTTTATGACAACTATTCTTCTCAAGAGGAATTACAGAAGCAAGGTAACGATGCCGACTACTAAAAATCAACAAGATTTTGGAAAGATGTTTGATAAGAATTTTAATGGTCTCTTATAGCTCAGAGTCACTTATACAGTGACTTAGAGGTAAAAGTAGTTGGAAAACATGCAAATGCCTGCTCCATTCTGAATCTTGCATATAAACCTCTTTGTCTTAGCAGATTTGCCATATACATACTCTTTATGACAAGAATATATAATTACAATAGATATTATCTCTGGGAATACTGCAGTAAGGAGATATTTTCAAAAGCCTGAGTGATAAGTTGTGTTATTGTCAAGCAAAATTAGTAGACATACCCTGAAAAATATTCAGCAACCAGCCTAATTTTCAATTGTTTCCATTTCTGTCAATGGAAATTACTTCATTTTCAAAAGCATTAATTTTATGTTCTTTAGAAAATGGTTCAGATATGTAGGCTTAAATTGTTAGTATCTATTACCATTTTAATTTACCTAATTCACAAAGTTTTTTGGACAGAATGAATTCCAAGTAGTGTACTGTTTTTTTCTAAAACAGAAATGTTGTCTGTCACCAAGTAACTAAATGGATTTCAATCCATACTAAGTATCAGTTCTTGAACTTACCACCCCAGTACTATTAAATGTCAGACTGAGGGAGAACAGCTGGTAAGCATATGCTGCATAATCAAGCTAAATGAAAATGGCAGGCAGGCAAAAGAAACTGAAGTCTTCCCCCACCCCACCCCCTCTCTCGGAGGGAGAGATAATGGAAGAAGTTTAAAAACTATTCACTGATACAGCCAATTTCTTTGTCATACAAATTTTAAATAATTCATCCCAAGTGTGATTCATACCTGTGAAATGAGTTCTTCTGGGATAACAGATGCTGGAATCACCGGTTGTGGTTGACTACCCAGTAAACCAGATCCTCTGTCACGTCCAGTTCGAATGACTCGTGTTTGCCTTCGTGAATCTCTAGCTCCAGCTGATGATCGACCAGATGATCCTCCCCCACTTCCTCCTACACCAGAGCTCCATCGACTTCTGGGGGGGGGAAATAAAAGCAAAAGATCAATGTTTCTGAATTATTTTTAAAGTTATCATGTATCTGAACTTTAGGGGAGGAAAATCCTTTATTTCAACCAGTTTTGTAATTTGTTCAGAGTAACACTATACAATATTCATCCATCCATTAGATAATATAATTAACCTTTCACATGAAGATGTCACACTAACTTTCACAATCTGATATCAATCTACAAATAATTTAAAAACAATTACTTTAAATACAACATATGCTTAAATTTTTATCACATTAAGTATTTTTCAAGGCATAAATATTAAGAAATCTCACATTATCTCAGGAATATTCTTTTTTTCCCCTAAAAAGTCAGTGATTATTTTAAAATGTTTGTGAGTAAAATGTAAAAAAAAAAAACTGATGTTAGCCAGGATTCATTTTAAATTGTTTTTACGAGCAGAACACATGCAAGATAAATCTGCACTAGCAGTTGTACATAACCACTGTTCATAACCCCCATATTTAAAACTGAGTGATCTATTCTAGAACAACAGAAGTTAAACGTGTTTCAAATTATTCTAATTACAATTGTAACTACAAATGCTATCATGAATCATTTATAAATCATGCTAACTTTATTCAACAAAAAAAAGCAACAATAAATTAGAACACAAAACAACACATATCTTCAAACATTTCTCCTAAAAAGCTTTCCAAGAGTATTTTTAATACTGGTATTGAATGGAAAAATAAATATGCAGGACATATATTCATCAAAAATAGTTAGCGCTATTGAAGAAAAAACTAAACTACCTATAAAGTAATAGATAGCCCACAAATTATGTCTATAATTGGGACCAGAATTTCTGTGGTTAAGTAAGGCTGTAGTTATGTAAGTCATGCTTGATTTTATAAGCTTTTTTCCCACAGTTGTTGAGTGAATTACTGCAACAAATAACAGATGTTAAACGAATCCATTCTCCCCCCACTGATTTTGCTTGTCGAAACTGGCAGGGAAGGTTGCAAATGGCAATCACATGACTCCAGGACTCTGCGATCATCATAAATACATGCCAGTTGCCAAGCGCCTGAATTTTGATCATGTGACCATGGGGGATGTTAAATGGTCATAAGTTCAAGGACCAATTGTAAATCACTGTTTTCAGTGCCTATAACTTTGAAAGATATCTAAACAAATGGTTGTAAGTCAAGGAGTACCTGTAGATTAAATATTTCTTCAAAATCTAAGTTTAATTGATGAAATATAAAATATTTCTTAATAGTATTTAAAGAGAACTACCTAAACCACCGCTGCATTGGAACGATCTTCATAGATATGGAGATGATGTTATGCATATTCACACATAACCAAGGTAACCTTTTACAGCCAGGTTGCAGCCTCAACCCTATCAAAACTTACCCAAGGGTGTTGCCTGCCAGTCTGCCCAGAGTTTCAGAACCAGACAGAAACCATGGGGAATCACTAGTCCTGCCTGGCCTGGATGTCCTTCCTGCCCCTGAGCCACCGCTCAACTTTGAACTGAAAGTAAAAGATGGTAGATCAGTCACAATACAATCCCAAATGGGTTAAAAACAAGCCCTGGAATCCCAGGTTTAAATTCTCAGGGACGTAGTCTGGCAACACACCAGCTTAAGCAACACCCTTGGGGAATCTTCCAAATTTAGCTAAAGGATACGACAATTTAACAGGGACCAAGGAAAAGCATGCAAAGCATGTCAGTACAGTTCTTTTATTAGAAAATGTTTTATCACAAAAGTAGTATTAACTCTCATGGTGAAACTATTCTGTATGTGTTCAAATGAATTACTATTTGTTAAACTATACATTAACATAATCAAATTTCAAATTCCTGCTCTTAATCCCAGACTTGAATTAATATAATACGCCTATATCCTTTTAAAAACTCAGACAAAAATGTGGATCCAGAAAGCATAAAGTGATAACATCATAAATGAAAATCATGTCAATTCAGTTCTATTAAAGCTATTCAATTCAGCAGTCAATGTAGGCTATGACATCTAAATTGTTTTTAATATTTATGATTTATATTTTTATTATTTATATGCAAATAGGTTCAAACTAATTTTAGCATCTATAAAATCATCATCAGAAAGATACATCAAAATATATTTTTTAAAATTATTCCATGTTTATTTTCAATTCCGTTAATAACATTTAAAAACAAAGTGGATTAAAATATTTGATACTTGTTACAAATCAGAACAAAAGTAGCTCTTACCCATCATTGTTATCAGGTTTACCCAATTCTAATCTGTCTGGCTGAACTAAAAAGCCAATTCTGCAGACTCTACCATCCTAAAATTGAAAAAAACAGAGTGTCTATTAAACATTATACTTAAATTGCATTATTAACATTTTTAGCAAGTTGGTCTAACCTTGTACAACTAAATTTAACTATACAACCAGGATATTTTAATTGCAGCCTAATGTGAGCAATTTACCTCAAGAAGAAATGCAGCATGATTTGGTCCTACTACACACTGTTTAATTGTTGCCTGTTCCAATACATTCAAAGGAGGATGGCTGGAAAAGAAGAACAAAATCCACGAGTGAAAAACACTCTTGTTTTAAGAAATAAAAGAAGTAGTTTGTGATATAACATGCATTGCTATCTCAAAATTTATTTTCAATTGTTACATTTAAAAAAAAGAAACTTCTAGAAACTCTCTATACAGGTTTCTTTACTGAAAATACATAAAAGTGAACTGCTGATTTTGGGATTTATTGATTAGAAGGTTTGTTTATTGGAAGACAGGAACTATGATATGTAATATAGGACAGAGGACTTGGTAATTGCTATGACTATAACAGCCACAAAGAAGATTGCTTCTTTAGATATCTTTCTTTCTCTTGCTTTTTATTATTCACTTTTTCTTTTCTAGTAGAACTTCCAATAAATATTTTTAGCTGAACAAGTTGATGAAGAAAATACCTATTTTTAAATAAAGGGATATTGCTATCAACTTCTGTTTAATCATATTTTTACCAACATCTGTCTTCATTTGTTACAGAGGAATTCAATGTATCACAGATATCTGTATATCAACATATAGAACAAAAATGGTTTTGAGATACAGTGGCTACAGGTCATGTTATGGCAGTCCATTTTTAGATCTATTGAAACCAATCAAACCAAACCTTTGCATTCCAAGTTGTAATCAGCCTGGAATCCAACAAAGAGTTTAACACAAACATGCAGCCACATGGGTACACACACCTGCTTCTCCTTCATCCCCCAGTGCCCACCCCATTAGGTAGCGGAGTAGAAAAATAAACTTGAAGATAGCAAATTTACAAATTCAGAATTGAAACAGTAAAGATTCCTCACCT
The DNA here is from genome assembly GCA_032468135.1 of Calamaria suluensis. NCBI lineage: Eukaryota > Metazoa > Chordata > Lepidosauria > Squamata > Calamariidae > Calamaria > Calamaria suluensis. The sequence goes on from JANHFP010009755.1 coordinate 68,286, forward strand.
ATTTAAGTTGTACTTGTTGAGTTTTTCGGAAACTTCTCTTAACCTGTAAGAAGAAACAACACATATTTTAGCAAATATAAGCATGTATTAATCAAACACATTTTATGTGCTTTCAGGAACCTTACAAGTAGTCCACGACCTATGGTCACAATTGAGATCAGGATTTCAGTCTCTAAGTGATGTAGTTATAAAGCAAGGCATCATGTGACCTTAGCAACCACAATGCTAATGACTGCAACTCTCAATTGCAGTTTTAACTAAATACCACAGATAATCATTACAATTTTCCAAAGCTGTCCAAAACCAGCTATCCAAAGCAAGCTGTGGCATTCTTTCAAAGATGTTCCGAAGGTAGCACAACTTTATGAAAACAACACCGCTTAACAAAAGGCGCAGGAACCACATGTAGAGTATTTGCCAACAAAGCTGGGTCTGAAAAGAAAGACAGCAAAGGAAGCCAGGTGCTTCTTCTTCAGACACGGTGACTGGGCATGAAGAAGAAAAGTTGGTGCAGTGAACTGGAAGAGAAGACAAGTGGGGCGTGAACCAATGCTGGTGCTTGCTGTGACAGACTGACCTTCCCAAGTACTATAGAAAGTAGTCCCAGAGCCACTCGGTTCTAGGGGCTGCTTGTTAGCCCGCAAGGCAGGGGGCAGGCAGCTAAAAGTGTATTGATGGGGGAGGTAGGGAGAGATAATTGGGTGAGGGGAATTACAGTGGGGCTGCCAAGCACCTAAATTGTAATCACATGAATACAGGAGCACTGTAACAGTCATAACTTAGAGCATGATTTCTAAGTCTGTTTTTAATACTGAATATTCGCTGAATGAAAAGTCATAAGTTGAGGTTCAGCTATATAAGGCAGAACTCCAGTTTAACAGATATCCTGGTAACAAGATCAGAACAAATCACACCTACTAATTAATGTTGTACAATGTACATAAATACATACACATCAACCTTTCCCTTTTAGAGCAAGGAACTTTCTACAAAGCACAAAAAAGGATAACAAGGTAGCAGGCCAAATAAATTAAGGTATAAGAAAAAAAAAAGTTAAAATCAGGATATACAAGCAACTTTTACTGTACCGCTCTATATCAGTTTATCCAGGCAAACCTCCTTGCTTCCATCATGTCCACACATTGCTTCATACACTGCTTGCATTCTTCTTTTGACATTCTTTTGACTACAGATCACATACTATCTACTACACTTCTGATACCATTTAAACATCCTAAGTTTTCCATATATATTTTTTATCTTTATACAAATCCTATGCTGTTTTCTAATCCATAATTTTGTGAAAAATCATAACTATATATTCCGTTTTCATCATCAAACACAATTACTTTGGTCTTCAATAAATTATTTTCTAGGCATACAACTGACTATTACTGCAAATCATTCAGATTCTCAGGCAACAGTACAGCTTCAGCCATTATCAAAACTTCATATATATAGTTGTGTCCCTAACTAAAACATCTCAAAAGTCACAAACATTTTTATATATTTATCCCTACATATATTAAACAGTCCTGGTGATACTGCACAACCAAATCTTATTTCCTGCTCAATGCTGAAATTATCTGCTAAGCATTCCATTTATTAACAAGCATTCTCTAGTTCAGCAGCCTCCAACCTTTTGCGCACCAGGGACCAGTTCTCTGGGGAGAGGCTTTTCTGGGGACCAGAGGGAGGTTTCATCCGCTGCCTGCATCCCATGGATAGGTCTTCGCTTGTTTGTATGGCCCAGTTTCTGGCATGGTCTGGAGCAGGGGTGGTCCACGGACCGGGGGTTGGGTTGTAGTTCCATAATATCACTCTTATTGTATTTGCCAACCACTCTTCAACACAACATATGCACAAACCATGGGAATGATTGTGTTTATTGTATATTTGTTAATTTAAAAGGAAGGGAACAGACTTGGGATTCCATAAACTAACCAGTTTTCTATTTTTCATTTTTCAC
>JANHFP010009755.1:83692-95279 GCA_032468135.1 Calamaria suluensis
AGCAGCAGCGTGCCTACCGTTCCTGTATTAATGTTTTCTTTATTTATATTCAATTTTATATCCTATTTATACTTATACTTATATATATTACCTAATATGTAATCAACAAATAAAAAAAAAAAATATATAAGAAATGTATCCTGATTGGTTGCCAGCCTTCCAGGGAGAAGAGGTCTTGGCTAACTTTGCAGGTTATCTCAAGCTTGCTTGAGTCTTGCCATGTGGGTGAATTTCTGTGTCATGTGGTTAGTTTCTGTTGCTAGATGACCCATCTATTGTGTTGCAGATGGGATGCTGAGGGATTAATGGCCCAATTGTCAAAGGTGGGGGCATCTGCTGTAGGCTATTCAGAGTGTGGGAGCTATTAAGAGTGAGTCAGTTTCCTGTCTAAAACATGTTTTTTCCATCCAGGGAAACATAATATTCTGTCTTTTTAATATTTCCTAAAATATTACATTCTTCTAGGAGATGGGTGAGTGCTAACTTCCTACATGGCAATAAATATTTTCATTAAGAATGGAACCTTTCACAGCCAAAACAGTACCATCCTAACAAAACAGAAGATATTGCAACAGGCTTTTCCAGTTTGCAGAAGTAAACACAGTATTTAAAAATGAAAGGAGGGGGGGTTCCAAAAAAAATACTGAGTGTTGAATCTTCTCAGACTCAGATAAAAATAACGCAATGGAGCCTAGGGAAGTTGGTATGAAATATTCTGGGAAGGAGAAGAGCCAGAATCTCAAGTGGGAGTTAGTGAGATGGAGACAGGAATTGGGATAAGAGTCCTGATGCAACAGTGGACAGTGACCCATCTGAAATTCAACCCTTTTTCTGCCATCTTATTTAAATTTGTTTGGTAGAGATCTGGATTGCCTTTTGAGGATGTAGTTCTTTAGGGCTGGCTTAGCTTGGTGTAACTCGGAGCCTGATGGATTCTATTTTGTTCCAACTAAAAGAGGATATTTGAGAAAAGGCTGACCGCTCTGTCAGTGACCTGGTTGATACATGGAATAAAAAAGAACATGATAGAGTGGCTGGTAGGTGGCACAGTGTCCTCTGGTTCCAATCAATACTCTGATGCCCTTTGAGGACTTTGGGCATAGAGAAGATTTGTTTGAGTTTGATTTGAACTTTAATGTCAGGTTCAGCAATAACACACGCTGGTTAACCACTTCAGTGGCTATTAACATCTGTCCAAATCAGTTCTGGTGCTTGTAGTCTAAGAAACTAGTTAAGGTTCATGGATCTCTTTGTACTACTGCTTTCATCTTAGCTCCCCCCCCCCAACTGGTTTATGACTCTATAGATTCAGTCTTGCCAGTGATTTCTCAGATTAACACCTGTTTGCAGATAGATTTCCTTTCCACCTTCAGGGAACTAGTAATTAGATTCTTTCTTTTAGAAAAAAACACCACTTCTTTTTGATCCAAGGTACTTTAGCAACTGTCAGCTGTTGCCCAATGTTTTATATTTACTCAACCTGATGAATAGAATGCTGCAGCTTCAGATATGCTCTGCCCTCAGCCATATTAACAGCAATATTGTATTGCAAATCACCAAAGATACACCCTTTATCCCTTTATGGGTTTGTTGGATATTACTCCAAATTGTTACGTTTCTTTGTAACTGCAGGTAGCCTTTAACTTTGCGGTGGTTAAACTGTGTGGTGGTGCAGTGGTTAGAATGCAGTACTGCAAGCTAACTTACTGTTCACTCCAGCAGCTGGATCCTAATTGGCTCGAGGTTAATTCAGTCTTCCATCTTTCCGAGGTCGGTAAAAATGAGGACCCAGATTGTTGGGGGCAATATGCTGACTCTGTAAACCGCTTATAGTGGGCTGTAAAGCACTATGAAGCGGTATATAAGCCTAACTGCTACTGCTAATCACAAATGGGACCAAAATTTCATTACTAAGCGTGGCAATTGTTAAGTGAGTCATGCCCAATTTTATGGCCTTTTCAGACAGTCTTTGAGCGAGCTCCATTGAGTTTGCTTTTTGGAAGCCAGATAGGAAGGTCAGAAATAGCGACCATATGACCCCAGGACCTGCAACCATCATAAATATATCATATGACTTTGGGAATTCTGCAACAGTTGTAAACACCACTGGTTGCCAGTTACTTTTTTCAATGACTTACTTGTGCTGAGCAGCAATTGCTCATGAAAAACTATCAGATGCGCTGCCTCATTTACAGAAGGAATTCAAACATCAAACTTTTAGCTGTCAAGGTTTCCAACCTTTTGCAACCTTTTCTGCAATCACTCTCATGAACCATTCTGTCAGCTGGATCTCCAGTATAGGATTCTACTTCGATGCATGCTTGCTATCGGCTGCCCATAGTAACAGGGAGGGAGGGCATGGCATTTGGGTTGGGGAAGTGAGGTGAAGTCCCATATGAACTGGAAGGGAGGTTTGATCTCAAGAATTATTGTGCTTCTGACTGCAGTTGTTTACACCTTGTCCTAGGACTCCAGGTGGGCAAAATACCTGAAGATGAGCTTCACACAGCATCATGCTGGACGCTGATTGGACACTCAGCAGGGGACCCTGGGGGAGAGGGGTTTGGGAAAACTTTCAGTCTGTACCTTTTGCGCATTTTGAGTCAGATCTTGCCTTGCTTTCGCTTCTATCATTTCAAGCTCAGTAAAAGTACTCCTTCTCTATTTCAATGGAGTTGGGCAGGGGTGAAAAGCTCCCAGTTTGGATCGGTTCAGCCAAGCCGGTAGCGATGGTAGCAGGTGGTTTGGAGAACTGGTAGTAAAAATCCCTGGCCCCGCCCCCTCTGCCCCTCCGAGGATCGCAGAAGCCGGCATGATCGTGAGAGGCTTTTTCTCCCCTTCATTTTAAAAGCATGTTTCTATCTAAGTATTGGCTGGATTAGGTAGAAACACATGCCTTTAAAATGAGGGAAAGAAAAAAGCTTCCCACAATTGTGCTGGCTGCTGTGATCCAGAGGCTCTCTTCATTAATTTAAAGGCATGCATTTCTACCTAAGTTTTTAAAATGAAAAAATAAAAAATTGGCCACGCCCACCCAGTCACATGACCTGCCCATCACCAAGCCACACCCACAGAACCGGTAGCAATACATTTTAAATTTCACCGCTGAGTTGGGGATTTTCTTTCTTGGGTTTTGAACAGAGGCAGGCCTGGTAAATTTCTTCCTTGGACAGTTGTTTTGCATGCTTGCATGCACACTGACAGGTAAGTATCAAGTTAAAATGTCTTTTCTTTTGACTCACCTCCCCCCCCCCCCCACAATAAGCATTTAGAGATGAACTAGATGTCATACTGAAAATGTTTCCAGTTACAATTCATTACATTGTTTTGAGCATTGTTGTAATAACGTGTAATCATTTAATGAAACAATAACATCATAACAGAGCAGGCAAAAACTACAAGTATTGAATTCATCTTTCAACAAATATAAATATGAAGAAATCTTCATTTTTTCCTACCTTTTATGCACCACAACTTCCCCGTTCTTTGGATTATTAGGCAATTTTTTATTTTTTGCTATTTATCTAGCATTATAATGATGTACCGCTGGACACATGTCAAAAACCTATTCCATGGTCTTAAGTGTTGGCTTACAAAGAAAAATGCAGCCTTGGTGAACAGGCAAATGCCAAAGAGACAGAGAGGTTTTAGAAAGGGGAGAGGAACCAAAAACAAACATGAGAAATAATAGAAATACATTAAATGCTACGTGGCTTTGGCTATGTAGATTATTAAAAAATGAGGAGTACTTTAAGGTTAATGGATAAAAAGAATACGGAAGTAATGTTAAAGAAGGAATGCAACATTACATAAAAAATTGGCATTGCACTGGCAAAAAAGAGATTAGAAAGAAGCTCAAGGTATCCCTCCTTGATCATCTTTGGAGTAAAAAGGTAAAGGTTTCCCTCGCACCTATGTGCTAGTCGTTTCCAACTCTAGGGGCGGTGCTCATCTCCATTTCAAAGATGAAAAGCCAGCGCTGTCCAAAGACGACTCCATGGTCATGCGGTTGGCATGACTAAATGCCAAAGGCGCACGGAATGCTGTTACCTTCCCACCAAAGTTGGTTCCTATTTTTTCTACATGCTTTCGAAACTCATCTTTGGTGTAATAAGGGGTAAAAGAAACTTTGCCAGGTTTTCTAAACTCTGATAAACTACAAGAAAAAAGTACTATTCCTGGAATACGTCTCTTGTCTGTTTCTTGATCTGACCTATCTGAAAGGGCTAAATGTGTGCCAGAAAGTTTGCTTATTCTTCTAATGTATATTTGCAATAAACTGAATTTAGAGTAACAGACGGGTTCAGAATGTAGAAAAAGTGAGAAAAATGCATATTTCCCCCACATCTTTTTAACTTAGAGTAAATGTATCAAAAAAAATTGTGACCTGAAAATCAAAACTGGGAGTTGGAACACTAATTGTATTAGGTTGCCAAATACAATAAGAGTGTTAATTGGAATTAGGCAGGAGAATGATACATATTAAAAAGTTAAAAACTGAAGCAAAGGTAAATTAAACCTATTTGCTTAATGAATTTGTAGTCAATTGTTCTCTTGATTTCTTGTTAAACTATCAATGTTCCTATTCTAGCAAAACTTTCTATGGCAGCATTGTTGGTAATGTTTATAAATTGTTTACAATCATTTAAGGATATTCTTTAGCTAGGCTCAATTTTCATTGCTCCATTTATAATGTATTGTAATGCAATTACTGAGACATTAATACTAGACCTGTGATTATTGGCATTTTTATTAAAATAGTTTGTATAGTTTAAACTTGAATAGCTATATTAAAATAAATTTCAGTGGCATGCTATGTTTTTCTACTTAATGTCACAGTATTTTTTTCTATTGTATGTTAAACAAATGAGAATCTAGCCAGAAAGTGATAATGAACTGGGCAATATACTAGTCCTCATTAATCTGCAAAACAACAAAGAAAAACCACCCAGATAACAAATATTTCCTATCAGTTTTATTGAATTGTATAAACCATAATTTTTGGGGGGTGGTTTTGACCATTTCACTAAGCTTTATTTACAAACTATCTTGACCTGCACAAGATAGAATTGCACTGATTTGATTTATTGAACATATCACAATTATATGGGTTTACACCCGACACAGATGTGAAGAAACTGTGAATCTATGGAATTTGGTGGAGTTTATATGCATTTTGTAATGAAGAATTTGCAATTGACAGGGTCAACCTGAAAGCTTGCCAATCCCGTTATTTATAAGCCTCATGGCACACCAAATGCAGAATTGCCCTTGTAAGATATTTGTCATGTGTCAACATGTCTGAACATTTTAAAAATAACCTTACAAGCTTCCTCATGATGCATTTGATATCTGACTCTCAGATTTCCAATGTTTTAAGTATTTAAAATGAGATTTTTGATTAAGTAGTAGTACAATGGTCAAAGAGTTTCTATCCCAAAGACATTTTCTTTTGATTTATGCTACCCCTTCCTGAAGAAATGGTTCTAGGAAGTGATGGTGGGAGAGATCTAGCCAGAGATTACTTCTTTTTAACATCTGCAACCACTGGAGGAAATCATCTGTCAGCACAGGATTCAGGATCATCTATATGCTGATGACCTCATTCCCAGGCTGAACAGGTATAACAAATTTCATTGTACACGATATACAATGAATGACAATAAGGGCTATGCTATTAATGAATAGGCGATAAAAGCGATGACCCAGTTCCTGGAAGTATCACGAGTCTGGATGGGGGAGGGAAAGACTGTGACTGAATCACTCCCAGACAAAGTGGTGTTGGGTTTCTGGGCCCACCAGTTCCAGGGAAATTCCATCTCTGATTCTACTGACAGATGGTCCACAGTCTGGGACTTTTTCTAGACTTACAGCTCTTATTTGAAGAGCAGGGGCAGCTGTGGCTAGGAGGGTACTGTTAAATCTTTTGTGCCAATTGTGACCATTCGTAGTCTGGGAAGCCATGCTTATAGTCACATATCCCCAAATTACTTCTCGTTTGATATGGAGCTGCCCTTGAACAATATTTGGAAGCTACAACTAATACAGAACATGGCAACCTGGACATTATATGTCCTGATATACTTGGATCACAACACAACCATGCCCCTTTTGGACATATGACATACATATGTACAAAATAACATCTTCCTAGTAATTTACAAAAGATCACTAAATTCAGAACACTTCAAATACTGTGTCACACTGAACTTTAATGTCTTTTTTAAAATAATCAAAATATAAAAAACTGAGAAGACATGGTATATTAAAGAAAATTACATTTATTGTAAACAAGTATAAAGTACATAAGAAATATTGTGCAAAATCTTAAGTAGTCACAAAATAGATATTACAATACTCTCTATAATTTTATATTTATTTAATATAGTAAGAGAATTGAAAAAATGATGGCAAAATCACTGTATACACATCTAGGACTGATGACTTGACTTTCTTTGCTTCATAAGTAATACATCATTTTCCAATTTTATGTCATTTTAAATTATATCTATAACATAAATGTCAATCATATCTCTATTGTAATCTATTTTAGAGAAATTTCAGGAAGTAACATTGCACTGCTTTTGTTCTTCCTGGATAATAAAGCTTTTGTAACTCTTAAATTATCCTTTAAACAAAGTGCACTGTATCAAGGTTTCAATGATATAGAAATTTAAATGTATAAAACACACAATTTAAACACACGAGTAACAAAAGATGCTGAAGTACAGCTAATAGTACTAAGTGTGATGCTTTCAAAGTAGTAAAAATTTGTCTTTAGCATAATCCAGCCATATGATACCACTTTCTCAATGATATACTTAAGTTTTACAGAATTGCTAAATTAGTTATACTTTATATACCAGGAAATGAAGATACATACACTTAATCTCAGGAAGTTGATAACCACATTCCCACATCATTCACAACTGAAAAAACAGCAAGTATTTCTACTTAAATTTTTCAGCATTCTAGTATTACTGGAATTTATCCCTGATTCTGTACTGAGACTCTGCATTTTGTTTGCAACAGTGTTGAAAACATTACCACATCCTAATGTCTGCATCTCTCTCTAGTCTATACTCAGCTACAGAGGACACAGGAACAGCTCTTTCCAGAACTGGCATTGGTGTTTCCATGTCTCCTTTCTCCAAGCACAAAAATGCCTGCTACCCTATATATCACAGCCAAGGTATACAGGTAGCTATTGCCTCTGTTTCAATCTGATAGTGTAGAACTACAGATTTATTCTGTAATGTTTTTTCACATTACCATTGGTGCCAGTCATTCACTGGGGAAAAAAAGAGGCTAAACAGCCTCTGTAGACAAAGTTATTTCATTGATCAGCCACAGAAGTATGTGGTGTAACAATATCATTTAGCTTGCTCACTTCCATCTGCCAGTTTGGTAATTTTTTGGCTGACAAATGGCGACGTGCATGTTTTGTTAAATGGTCACTCCTCATGAATCGTCGACTACACATTGGGCAGGCAAATTTTTTCTCTCCCGTATGTGTTCTGCGATGGCGAGATAGTTCATCAGAACGGGCAAATCTCCTCTCGCAGCCTTTCCAACTGCAGCTGAATGGCTTTTCTCCTAAAATACAAAAGAAAGAATTAATGACACATGTGTTTTTTTCAATTAGCAGGGGATAGACCTTTATTAATGCCAGAAAATAAATTTGTTTCTATATTTATAAACAAATAGGAAAAAAACTTTTGAAAAGTAATGGTAATCATATTATAACCCAGGCAAAATCTTATATGGTCTCTACTATATCCTTACAGTCCCATATTATCAGAATACAAATTCTAATTAATGTCTCCAAGTTACACCTTGCAGATCTTCTTTATATTAAATGATATTTTACTAACAATCTGTGAAGGTTAACAAAAACTGTTTTATTCTGAGCAGAAGGAATCTAAGTTTCAAATTATAAATCTGAAAAGCTCCTTATATTCAGGTTATACTTTCCTTCCTTATTTGATACCACGGTTTCTTACAAAAACATATAGACCAGTGTTGAACTTTTTTGGCACACTGTGCCGAAAAAGAGTAGCTGTTCCAGTTTCTGACACGTGTATGTGCACCTGTTCTTCCGGTTTCTGACACGCATGTATGCGTGAAGACCAGCTGCCCAGTACACATGTGATTGCTGGGAAATGGAAGAGTAGCTGCCCGGTGCACATGCGTGTGCAGGGAAGCTAATATTCTGATTTCTGGCGCACGCATATGCACTGGCCAGATGGTCTTCTGGTTTCCAGCACTCTCACAATTGTGAACACCAGCTGGCCAGCATGCCAGAACCCAAAAGAGCAACAGAAATTGCTTGAGTGCCCGGAAAGTTTGCCATTATGGATATAGACCAAAACATTTGGAAAGAGTTGCATAGGTGAATAAGAGCAAATCTCCCCCTCATGTTAATGTCACCAAGAGGTTCATTTAGAGTTTTTCACACTAGACAATTCCTCAACTTACCTGTATGTGTTCTAACATGTGCCTTTAAATGGGAGCTTTTGAAATATGTTTTTCCACAACCCAGGTAATTACAAACATGGCTTCTTGTTCTGAGAGAGTCAACAGATGGAGTGGTCTTTGCGGCGGGAGGGGTCAAACCTGGAGCAGGAGCAATAGGGGACAGTCTGGTGCTGTGAGGACTGGTCACTGGAGCCTTGGCATTCTGTACAACAGTCTGTGGCACTACAAACATAACTGCTGCTTTGGGAACTTGAGTTCCCATGAGGACCATTGGATGACAAAGGTTTGATGGCAACTGACCACAAGGAGTGTTAGATACTATTGCTGTCACAACAGAGTTGTTAGCAGACAATGGAACCATCTGGCAAACCAATGGCATAGAAGAGACTCCTCCTACTTGCACAGAAGGTGGATGGGCTACCTGTGAAGCCCAAGAGACAGATGGAGAAGTATCAAGTACAGTCTGTGGGAAAGGCACTGGGCTGATGGCTTGTAATGGACTTTTGGATTCTTTTATGGCTGAGAGCTTATCTTCAGAAAATGCAGTATTCAGCAATATGCTTTTACAAGATAAATTTTGTTTTTCTTCTGTATTGTCTTCTGAATGTGATTTTGTACTGCCATTCTGGTTTCCTTCCCCCATGTTATCATCATACTTCCTAACATGGTCTGTCCTTGCTGGACAAGTTATACTACTGCAAAGCTGAGCATCTGCTGTATGGCGAATGACGCTGGTTGCCTGAGCTCTCAATATTCTTGGCACTTGAACATTTTGGGTCTCTTTAGGAGAAGCTGTAAAGACTTGATCAGAAAGGTCTGGATATGGCTTGTTCTGTACACAAGGTGGCGCCGATGTTGCCTGAGACATTTCAAGGTCAGCGGAAGGGCTGTAGGGTGGAGTTAAACACTGAACAAAACAAAGGAAAGAGAAGTGAGCTATTTATGAGGACTTGAATTATGCAGATTTTAGCTTTTATCTTAGATATGTTAGCTTAGAAAAATGCTAATAAACTAAGCAGAGCACAGCACTAAGCTGTAAATTAGTAATTCATAACAGAATAAAACTTACAAAAGCTGGTATTGTACGAAATTCAGCAGGAGGTAGCAAGTTGTCTTCAAACTCCTCAGATGTATCTGAAGCTGGTGTCATTGGCCTCCGCTCAGCATACTTTTTGAAGTCTGATTTCCAACTGCAGCTCATGGACATGAGAGCTTCCACTGCTTCAAAAGCACTCTTTTCGTTGGTATTGTTCCAATAACACTTCCTGAGGCATTGCTTTTTAGCAATCATCTCCATTCCCTCTTCCTAAAAAAAAAAAAAGATAGAGAAATGGACCAGCTAAACTGATTAAACATGCAAAGTTACAAAAGTGAATTATATAAAGAACAAGTTTCAGTCCAAATTTTTTTTTCAGTCCTTGAGATAAGATTTTAGGATGAATAAACATAGTAATCATAACAGTGATTATCAATCTACTTTCCTTAAAATCAACACTATCAGGAAGTCAAATATTTCCCTTTGATTGCAAAATATTTAAAAGCTGACTTAGCATGGCTGTTAAGTTAAAGTAGGCCACTGAACCAAAATCTTGTCTAAGCCTTTCACAAGGGATTGAAGACTTGTTTGTACTCTTGGGCCTGAAAGCATTCAGCCCCAAGGGTACAAACAAGTCTTCAATCCCTTGTGAAAGGCTTAGACAAGATTTTGGTTCAGTGAACCACACCTGCTGAATTGTCTGACTGTGATTTATAGTTTTGTTACTGAATGTGAATTTGAATGCTTTCAGATCTTGGGTATTTGTAACATTTTCAGTTACTTTTAACAAATTGTATTCAGTTGTGATTTGGTCTTATTCTTCCTATGCTACCTAGATGAGCAGCCACAAACAACTGCTTAAATAAACGCAACATCATAATGCTCATTTTTTTTCCCCCGCCACCATCAAACGGTAGTCTGAATGTTTGTAGCCCCACGCTGTAATACCACTGTTTATGCTTTAAGTTATCTTTGGATTGTTAGTTATTCAACTCCATGCTTTTCTACCTGCAAAAGTTTTGTGTCTGGTTAAAGCAGTGTATCTCAACGTTGGCAATTCTGAGAACTGAAGTCTGCACATCTTAAAAGTTGATGTAGTTGAGATGCACTTTCTTAAACGGAACCAGGATTTCATTTGTTAAGACTTGTCGACCGCTTTCCTTTCCAGGAAAGCCCGTATATATAATGATTCCTCGGAGACCGAGACTGAGCGGCTCTGACGCCTGGCCTCTGCGAAGTCGACGGACGGACAGACGTATTTTTCAAACTGGAAACTCCGGAGGGAACCAGGTTGCCAGCAGAGGCCGCTGAGCAAGTCAGGCTTCGAGGGGGAAGGGAGGAGATCGAGGCCAGGGAGTTCCTCGCTCTGGCAGCCGGATCTTGGAAGCGAGCCACGTTCACCTCAGAGCGCCTCCGACGTGACTCACCCGGCCCTCCGAACAGCTCGCCTCCCCCTCCTTTTCCAGGGCGGCCCCCATCCTCCCCGGGGGCAGGCCGCGCGGGCTGCGATTGGCTGCGCCCGCCCGAAAAAGTGGGCGGAGACATGTGAACAAAGCGTGATCGGGGGCTGCTCCTCGGCGTCGCGGGAACGTGAACTGGGCTTTGCCGCGCGACGACCTTTCACCCACTTTCTCCGCGGCCTCCCTCCCTCCGCCCAGCCCCGCCCTCCACCCGCAAGTCGCTCCCACGCCTGGAGGCAAAGCCGGGTGGGCGGGTTGGCAGGCTCGCCGGAGCAGGGCGGCATCCCCCTTCCCTCCTCCGCCTTCCCAGAAAGGCTCCAACGCCAGGGCGCGGCGCGACGGGCAGACCTTGGCCTCAGCGGCCCCGCCGCCCACCTCCTTCCCGCGCCAACCCGATTGGCTCCCAACAGCCGCGGGGCGGCCTCGTGGAGGCGCGAAAGGCGATGGGCGGTTGAAGCTGCCCCGCTCGCCTCGCTGCACCAGCGCCGGGACACCACCACCGCCACCCGCCCCGGGCGGCTGAGGGTGGGCGAAGGGGCCGCTCTGAGGGGGCGAACATTCCCGCCAAGGCCGGTCACAAGAAGAAAGAGGCGGAAAAGCGAGGGAGGCTTCT
>JANHFP010009755.1:95379-109036 GCA_032468135.1 Calamaria suluensis
CTCGGGTTTCTTCCCGTGTAAAGGTTTGCACAGGAAGAAACCTGAGAATACACAAATTTACATACTTATGACCGTGAAAATCTACAAAAACACATATATAAAATATATATTAAAAAAATTTGAGACCAATGGCAATTAAGCATTTGCCACAATAGTTCAAAAGACACATGGTTGCAATAGTTTTTCTTCCTGTCTCATTATGTCTACTAACTAGTTAATAAGCAGTGTTGAATGCACTGTTTGCTGCATCTGAACACTGATTATTTTGTATTATGGATGACCATATGAATGCAGATCAGACAGCTCCAAAAGCAATTAATTGTATTATATACAAGACAAAGTTCCAATGATTAATTTGCTATATAGAAATCATTCAGTTTTATATTTGTTATTCCAAAACTGATATTACAATATTGTAAACAGAAGATAAGTTTTAGCATATAAATTCAAATATATACTAAGTTCAAACCAGTTTTTATGGCAAACTGTCAAATACAATACAGACATTTCCAAGGTGACTGTACCATTTACAACAGAGTTGATTAAACTCACAATAGTTTAAAAACTTATAGCAGAGCCATGGGCATCATTAGAGACACTTGGGGAATTATGACAGTTTCCCCCCCTTTTCCAAACTGACAACAACCCTGGCAGATATTGGATCAAAATGCTAGAAAGTGATTTGTTTTTTTCCTGAATTGGAAAACTGAATTAATTTGTATTTTTATTTGTGCTTTAATGCTCACAGCCATGGTCAGTGCTCAGGGTCACTTAGATTTAGCTGTAGAAAACATTCATGCAAGTGGAAAGCATCTCAAATGTAGTACCTGTAATTTTAGATGTTCATGCTGAAGAGAATCATTTTCTATAATGATGTTCCCTCTAGCAAACAGTGCATTTTAGCTCTACTAAATTGAGGCATAAACATTCTACCAATTGGCACTAATATAAAATGAATTTACACTTGGCAGCCCATTTCGCATCACTAAATTAGATATACAAATTCCACTTTTGAAATTGACTTGGTGCATTTCAAAAATAGCTACCAAGACTAGGTTAGTAAAATAAATTAAAATTAATCAAAGTATAGGAAGAGTCTAAGTAATAATGAGTAAAAGCTTCAATAATTTCTACATTTACTGCTGTAGTTTCTCCAAATCTAATTATATCCTATTTTCAGAATTATGGTCTTGCTTTCAAAATTCAGAAGAGAAGCTTCATCTTAAATCAAAATTTCAGAAAGCTCTATACCTACACTTCAATTTTGAACTTAGTGCTATACATTTAATTTATTTTAGTCATGATTTAATGTTCTGCCAATTGAATCTAAAGGTTTTTCAATTTATTTTCCATGTTTTTGTACTTAAACTATCATTGTTCCTTAGACTTCTTCCCTGTGTTAGCTCCAGAGAACAGTAAAATCTACACAAAATTTTATTGCATTCGTACAAGAGAGGGGACAACAAGGGTGAAATACAACAAATACTATGATGCAATTTTACATTTATTAAACTACAGTTCAAAGCACAAATTTACACATTCTAAATATACTAACATTGCTAACGAATTCACACTTGTTTCCCTTGATATTTCATATATCTGGGGAAAGACAACTTTACAAGACTTTCTAACAGAAATCCTTAGTATAAAAACTGTACTTGTATGTAAACTGTTTAACAGAGAACCCAAGTGATGGGTTTCCATCTCAACTAAGTCATCCATTTTGTTGCATATTTTGTTTAACTATTGAGGATTTAAATGATCTGACATTTTGGGATGTTTATTAAGTAAGCTTTACTCCCCCAGTGAATTTAGTTGTAGCTGGTTTGCCTGGTCCCAATTGATTTCAAGTTTCAATAATTCATTCAAGATTGTTCCACATTTCCTTCACTCTGGAATGTTGTGACCAGACAAGATTATAGACGAGCAACTGCAAGGCTAAATGTAGCGTTAGTGCCTGTTTAAGCCGCAATAGAAAAGCCATCTTCAGAGCTCAGCTGAATGCAAGAAGGCACAAAGCAGAAATTCTTCATCAATGTGTCAGAGATAAATCCAGCATCTTGCATCTCACACCTGAAGTGAAAATACAGAGATTCAAGCCACAACATTGCAATACAGCATTCTTATTCATAATAAGCATTCTTATTCAAATAAATAAGCATTCTTATTCAAATAAATTTTGAAATATTTGGAATATAAACCAAGCAAATCTACAATTCTTTCCAGCCATTATGCAGGAAGTCAGTATTATTATTTATTTGTTGTAGCATATAGAAATAATTTCCTTAGGTGTTTTTTTTTTTTTTTTTTGGTGAAAAGTGATTCCAAGGATAGACTTTTACAAGTCTACGTAAAAGCTGAATGTGTACTTAGATAATCATTACTGAGTTGCTACTTGTGAAATCAGTGAGGCCAAAAAAGCTTACCTGTGAAAGTGAATCATGTTTTAAACTGAATAAGTAAATATCTCAGCGTTGTAGCTACTATTCTAAAGCTGACTTTTAAAAAACGATTGTTTCAAAAATGCCATACCCCCTTCCCAATATGGCTTGCATTGTTCAAATGTAAAAGGTGTAAAACATTTCATCAGTTTATTTAATATATGCCATGTATGTGTCTCTGTGTGGAGGAATAAGGAATCCTGTCCAGAAATTGAAATTGAGGAAAACACATCAATTATCATTTAACTTTTGATCTAACAATGCTAGAAATCTTTTATTCTCAAATAACAGAAATATACCTTTTAATTTACCAACAGCAGCACAATAACTAATGTAAGCTTACCAGTTACGGACTGACATTACATAGTAAATGGGTGGCCTCTGGAAATCATTAAAAGCAGGTTGTTCACCCAAAGAACCAGAACCCATATTGTCAAAGAGTAGCCAGTCTCCAATATTCAGCTCAGGGAGTAGACAGCTTTCCACAATTCGATCAAGCTCATCACAGGATGGACCCCAAAGGCTGCTTGCAAACAGAGGCTCATCTTCCTTGTATTTCTAAAGAAAAGCAGTTCTGGAAGTTATGTATTACTTGGAACAGCAATTGTTGAGCAACTTACTTATGAGTAGCACAAATGATAACAAAATATAGTCCAAAGTAATTTACCAAAGATTTGCCTGTAGCATATAAGCATGGCCTTACCTTGTGAACCTCTGGAATAGTAGTCAAGTTCTCAGACAGTTTGCTTCCAAAAGAACCATAAACACCATCATTCATGTAGTAAAAGAAAACTGGTTCATCGTTCTGCGTTTGTTCCACTGTAAAATAAGCAACCAAATACAAACTGCATAATAAATTTCAATTGCAGGTGGTGCTTTGTTTAAGTGCTATAGTTTTTCCATGAATGCATGTTACATGACTACAGAAAGTTAAGAGACTTAGAAATATATAAAAAACATTAGGCAACACATATAAAACTTATTTGTTGCTTAATACTATCTGATCACAAAGATGCAAATCACAATAGGTTGCTTTTTTCAAGTGGTCATTTGTACATTTGCATTTATGGGAGCTGCACCTCCACAAATTCATCATTAGAAACATATCTGAGATTTTTAGACAGGCAGGAAAGCATATGCTATGCATATTCCTGGTTCTTGTGCTTTCCCATAATAGTATCCAAACTCTTTAGGTGTTGGTCAGGCTGGTCAGAAAAGATACCTGCCAAGTGCAAGAAGTAAATACACAGGTTGAAGAAACATAAGTAAGCAACTTACTCATCAGCATCTCTGCAGCCTAATATAGGCAATTAATTGGCAAGCTTACACAATGGTGGGCAAGAAGAACTGAAAAAATACAGCCCTCCCGAACAGTGTAGTTACCTGTGGTCTGTATATTTATCAAATAATGTTGGATGGCTGAAATATTATAACTTCTTTTCATAAACCAATATAGGGAACAACATGAAAGGAGACAATATAATCCTGGTTGGCTTTTCCTAAAATGTAAAATTTCTAACCAGAATCCCTAATTCTGGAAGACTATGTTGCAAAAATATCACAGGCACAACATAGCCAATTAGTTGCTTTATTGCAGAAAACAATATAGACATGGAAGATCTTGCCAAGTACAATACACAAAAAATCAGGGTATGTCATTTTATTCCTTACGAAAACATTGTTCAGTAGAATGCACTGATTTAGGAGCCCTGAAATGCCTGTAGTACAACAGAAAGAAATCCTGGATCCATTGGGTGGAATAATGAGAAGAATTTGCATAATCTAAAAGGATTCAGACAAGCCAAATGTGGGAAAATCAATCCAGTGAAATATGTGACAATGCAGAATTGAAAACAATCTCAGTCAATGCAAAAGGTGGTACTTTTTCCCTGTCAAGGTTAAGTTGCAACATAAAAAAGACCCAATGATTTAAAGTAATCTCAGGCTAAAAAATAGCTAGTAACAAAAATACAGGTTTGAACCATCATGGTTAAGCTAAGGGAAATGCTTATTGTTACACAAGTGCTTCTTTCTCACTGAAAGGATGGAATCTGGATTATATAATTCTAAGGTAGAATACAAAGGCAATCCACTAAAGATGTTAAACTCATTGACTATGCAAAATTTGATGCAGCTAGTCTAAGCCTAAGGCATCAATACCAAGAAATGGGACTAGAGAATGAAATTTTAATGCCCATTCTCTTTATGGTGTTTCATAACTCTGAACATATAAGGCTGATGAGATTGTGTACTGATTTGTTATTTCTTTAGATATCAAAAGTCCTATAAACAGGCACATCTGCCAAGGTCTCCACTCCTGCCAAAACAGTTGTTACAACACTATACTTATATTTTTGGATCTGTTACTTCAAGACATCTAGGGCATATACAAAAAAACCCACATTCACTACTTTCTTTTTGTCCTCCAGTAAACAGATCCTGAATATGAAACTCAAATATTTAGGCCACCTAATGAGAAGGAAGGACTCACTGGAGAAGAGCCTGATGCTGGGAAAAATGGAGGGCAAAAGAAGAAGGGGACAACAGAGAATGAGATGGTTGGATGGAGACACTGAAGCAGTCGGCAATAGCTTAAATGGACTCCAGAGGATGGTAGAGGACAGGAAGGCCTGGAAGAACATTGTCCAGCAGGTTGTGATGGGTCAGACACGACTGTGTCTGTGATGGGTCAGACACAACAACAACCATACATCTAAAAATGGCCATTTTATGCCACAAATAAAAATTTGCAAAGACTCAACATGTACAAAAAAGATCAGCTGCAGCATAAATTTAGTGTCCTGTGGCATCCGCCTTTGTCTTCCTGTCTTGTCAGCATGAAATGAGGATAGTTATATTGATAATCTTGCTTCCACTGTAATTAGTAAGGAGGGAGTTCTGAAAAAAAGACTCTAGCCACCTAAAACATAAAATGGGCTTTCTGGTCTCCCAATATTTTATTTTTTAAAATAGGAATATTTTTTCTATAGCTATTAAAAGCATTTAATAAAACTAAAAGAATAGCCAGAGCTTCTGGTGAGGGTCATGGCAAACTAGACATCCCCCAAAGCAACAGGAACGGCATTTACAGTGGAATCATCAGCCAAACTGGTCCATGCAAGTCTTTCCAGATAAAGGAGATTGCTCACTTGCACTCCAGATAGCTGCTCCTTGTGAGTCGATTTCACAAATTGAGGTTTCTAGCTTATAAGTTGGGCAGCTGGAATTTTGAGGGATTTCAACCAAGCTCACAGCCTATTATGGGGGTCATTAAACAGACACAAAGTTGAGCCAAACTTCATTTTTAATCACTTTTTGATGCAATTAATTTACAACTTAAAAAGGATTTTCTAAGCAGCAGGATTCCATTTAGTGAATTCCAATAGAAAGGGTTTTAAGGACTTAAAAACTCTTGGCAAAAAGCTAGCAACAGTTATTGCTAAAATGGGTAAAGGGACAGTTACTTTGAAAGATTGTTTTTGGTGAAATTGCTTTTGAATAAACGTGGAATTCAATTAAACAAATAAACCAGCCCTTAGAGGCAACTCTCATCTCAAGGAAACTGTGTGGATTGCTTATAGTAGCATCTGATGATGAAAAGGAGTATCAGATGATACAGAATCATTACTCTATGAGGATGCATATGGGTCAGTAATTGCGAAGATGACACAGGAACCTATTACAAAAGTTAGAGTTATGATTTTAATACTGCTGATCTTGAGCTACATGAAAAGTCATAGATAGTAGATCAGATGAAGTGGCAGTAATTAAACAATGCTTATCAAAGTAGTTGTGGGTTTAATAGGGATCATGAAACTACACAAATAATCAGGTGTGGAGTATAAGGATGAGGCTGAATAGAAATCTTCACAGCAAAATCAAGAAGCCAGATAAGCAACCTAACATATGAATGAGATTCCTAATTATAGATGAGAAAGATCCAAGCAGCAGAGAAAACAACTTAAGAGACCACTGCTCAATTAGCTATATAACTGCTTCTTTTGTTTTGCTTCAGAAAATATTTGAAAAATCTATCTGGGAATAGGCCAGTACAAATTTGATATATTTATAAAGGCAACTGAAAGTTTCAAGGAATGCTGTTGAATCAGATGATCAGTCCCCATCTCTATCCATTATAGTAGCAAGGGCAATAGAACATCAAGCACACTAGCGACATATCACAAAAAACATTTTCTTCCAAAGGAAATGTCAAAGCCAGGAAAAGTGCTTAATTACTAGTGGGATAGCTGCTGACAAGGAATGGCAAACAATTATTAGCTGGCAAAAGTTGTATTAGCTGTTGTATTTCAAGGACTTTTGAAAAGAGCTTGAGATGCTACAGTCCAAACAACTAGCAGAAATTTTGTTAAGAGATCATTGATGCTGTAGAACAAAATACAAGGTGTAATAATTTGGCAGGGAGGACAAAAATGAAAAGACAAAAGTAGGTAACAATTATAAACATAGAATTTTCTTCAACTGAACAAATGACACAAAACAAATGAATGCTACTACTCATGTCTCTCAGAAAAATTGCCCTCAGGTACAGAAAGTGCTAGAGACTGCCATTGCCAAAGTGATGTATACATATGATGCAAATATGAAAAAAAATACAAGGAAATTATTTACAGATTTAAAACTTTCAGCCTGATTTTTTTCCCCCAAGTATGACCTAGTTTTCAAGTAACTAAAGAAAGCAACTTAAGGACTGTTTACTTATTAAGCCAACTAAATGGGCACTTTGTTCTACCAATTACCTCCTACAAAGCTACTCAACAAAATTTAGCTTTCTGGAAAATTTCCTATTGCTTGATCTTGTCATTCCTTTATAAATGTTTACTTAAAAATACTGGTACTCTGTAGAAACTTGGACAGTCTAAAAAGGGGTATTTGACAAGCCAGGATCCAAAATAGTCATTTATAATTTTTACACCAAATTAAATATTTGCCAGATTTTGCTTACATTTATTGAGAAGAGGGTCACCAGATTGAACAGCTTTCTTTGCAAAAATATTAACTGCTAGAGTAAATGCTGAAGAAACATAATAACATCCAGGCTCTGCAATCACAGTTACACCAGATTCTTCAGGAAAGTAGGTACCAAGCAGCGGAATGATAACACGATTAATCTAAAAAATAGAATATGAACATTTGAAAATTCTCTGCCAATTTGGAGTAATCACAATTTGATAAAATTGTGGAGTCCTTGGTGCTCTCTGAGCTATAATAATGTAAAATATATTCACTCCCTGGTGGGAAACTAACTGAAGAAAATATCACTATCACAACTTACTCTTCATGAATTAAACATCTATCAGTGGTTATTAGTATTATGGCTACATGCTAGATAGGATCCAGCATTTGAGGTGGAGAACATAGTTATGTGACACAGTTGTTGCTTAAGGCAGTAAATTAATGACTAAGATTTGTCCGTTCCATTCCAAGTTGTACCCCAGAGACTGCACCAAAGCCATGCATGCTCAACAGAGTAGTTTGCTGTTCTACCCAGTCCTTTTACACACATTGTTTTAAAGAGATCTCAGAGCAATACATAGCAGCTACCTTACACAATGTTGTTGCCAGCTCTTGGCTATCAATCATTATTTAGCCATGTATAACTAGCAGTTCCTGATCCTGAGCAGTTTTAATAACAAAACAATTATTTTTGGGTTTTTTTCCCCAAACAACCATGTTATATAAACTTCTAAAATGATTTTCCAATCAGAATAAACCAAAGTTGGAGCCCATAAACAAACTGAAAAAAATAATGCCTTCCCTTTCTGGCTTATTCTACCTATAAATTGTTAATCACACCGGTTTCATGTTGTAATGATGGAAACAATGAAATTCTTGTTGCCTTTGAAATAAATGTGATACAAGCCAATGGAAGTATCAAAAACACTATCACACAATTATTTATAAAACATTTTGTCATATTGCAGCAATTCTAAAAAAATCATTCCACAAATCCTTTGCTTTTTTAGCTGCGATAACTCACATGGTTTCTTGAGTCCAACAATTATTGTCCACAACCTGATTTTCTTTCTTTTTGAATATGCTATAAAATTGGATTTTGCTCTTACAACACACAGCTTCAAGGCCCATTTCCCTGCAACAGTTCATCTACAATGTAGGTTTGGAACCCTCATTACACTGAAAAGATCTAAATGTTGAACACATACAGAATTCCACCTGAACCTAGACAAATCAGGCTTTGGACTTTATGGAAGCCAAGCATTTACAATTATATTGTAAAGGCTCCCTAGGTCCAGACATTTATACAGACAGATTTCGTGAAATTAAAGCACAAGCCCAATGTGCAAAGGACTCACAGTGCTCTTGGTAAATGTCCAATCTGTGGATGTTTTAAGTTCTAACCAAGTCAACCAACTGTGTATAAATTGTTTAATAACTGTTTTGTATTTTTAATAGTGACTTTTTTACATATTTTATTTAATGGTTGTATGTTGTCCACAGTCACTTTTTATGAATAGGTGTCGCCAAATTTGATGAATAAGCAAACAGTCCATGCTGTACTGCAAGTGAAACTCCAATATTTGTTGTTTCCAAAGTAACCTTATAGTTTATATTGACAGCCAAATTCAAAAAGAAAATAATCTCCTTTATTGGAAAAGGATCTAATTTCATACCTCTTCCAGATCAAGTTCATGATCGGTGAAACCACCACCAATGTTCAACATATTCAAGGTAAAGCCAAATTCTTCCTAAAATAGAAATGCAAAAGATTTGCAGTTTATAACACATTATTCTTTGCAAATATTTACTCTTCATATATATAACTCAAGTTATATAAGTACCCTGTTACATTGCTACAAGCATTTTATTTATATTATTATTATATTATTTTATTTTATTACTATTATTTACTTTATTATTGTATATAAATCAATATTATGAACAGTGATGCATCCGGGTATCATTCATTTAAATACAGATAATAGTAATAATAATTTGTTACATTAATCATACTTATGTAATTGTGGTACTATACATATTTCTACTAGTGTGTGTTCCTTCATTATTCTTCAATAGGCTGTCAGCAATTTGTCATCACCCCAAGTCTCAATTGTCTATGATCTCAAAAAGCCGTTTTAGAAACCATTTGCTCAATCCTAGATTTGTTCCTCAGGGGAATGCAATAGTTATATAGTTCTTTTGTGTCCCACAGTTAGTCAATTAGTTCCATTTATAAATCTGTCCTTAAATCCACTCTGTAAATTCAGTCATAAATCTTGGCATTTAAAAATCTCTTTAGATGTCTTCCATAATCTCAGTTAAATCTCCAATAACCATGAAGTAGACAGACAGCACAGCAGTCCTCCAGCTGTTATTTATTTCTACTTTTATTTTCTTTGTCTTATCAGTACTTCATCAGCAGCAGTTTAGTATATATTCCATTCACCAGCAGATGGCACCTTCAGTTTAAATTTCAACATTGCACAAAATCTGACAAATATTTCAGTTTTTTGCAAATATTCAGACAAATAATTCCAGCATTTTAAAATGCCTCACCAAAACATTGCCAATAAAGTTTGAAAATCCAATCTTTCTATATGTTAAAGATTTTGCACTCTCCCTTTAGTTTCTTTTCTTTCGGGTCTATAATTTTTCTTTCTGTAATTATTTGCTGCCTCGACAAGCATTTCAAAGAGTCACTATTCCACTTTTCTTTGGGGTTAGGTTCTAGGTAAAAAAGGAAAAACCTCACCCAGTTCCAATCACTGTTCATCTATACTGCTCAGGCACATTCTTTGTTTCTTTGAAAAGCCTCAGCTTTTCATTGTTGGATGGATGGAATCCCTGGGTCCAGCTGGAGAGCCACTGCTCTCAGCGACCAGCAGAGTGCCCCTCCTTTCTTCATCATCCCCACATGATGACTTTATGCCTTTGGGAGGCCCTCCAACAAGGAGGATTTGGTGCGAGTTCAATGAGCCCCACTCCTTGCATCCGATATTGCCACGATGACAACCCAGAAGTCACTACAAGCATTTCTACAGTTTAAAAAAAGAACTAAAACTTAATGTCAAATAAAAAGAAAAACAACTACCTATATATTAAGTATGAAACTAATATTGCAAAATTGTAGCTTGGATCTAACAAATGGCCAATGGAACTCTGGTCACAGCATTCGGATTTTCATAACACACTCAAAATGTTTCTGGTTTAGTTTGGACAAACCATGAGTTACTTAGTCCAGAATGGTAGAACCAATCTTCCAAACACATTTTCCACTCTAGACAAATTCCTAGCTGCTTATATCAAAAAGATCTGAACCTACAGATACCTATACTCAGGTATTGGTGTACTTACAGCCATATCAAATACACAACGAGCGTCAGAAATAGCATCTTTGTATGCTTGAGATTCCATGCAAGGGTTTGACACGTGAAACCTTTTATAAAAAAAAAACTAGAAGTTACATGAGGTAACATTGCATTATTGTTACAAAGAAGTTTTAGCTTACACTAAGGTAATTGTACAATAGGCATATTTTAATCTCTCAAATTCATCAAATAATGTAATAGCTAAAATATTAATTTAAAAAGAATATTGGGTAAACATAAAATGTAATTAAGCTAAGTATCAGTGTGGGTGATGTTTTCCAGTATTTTTTTTCTCCACAATTCAGTTGGGCATTTCTCATTCTCTCACAATATGAAGAAATGATCTGGTACCTTTTCACAACTACTTTACAGGGATACTTAACTAAGATAATTGATTCAGCTACACATAATTTTCACTATGGTCAAGGCCATTTTTTTCTTTACAAATTAACTTTTTGGGGAAATAAATATTCTTTTTTTACTTAACCATTTCTACTTAACAAAACCATTCTTCTAAACTGCTAACAAAAATGCTGACTTAAGATCAGGTTAGTTTATCTTGGAAGTAAATATGAAGATCATAGTATAGGTTATTATATGGTGAACCTTTTCAGCACTGAGTGGTGAAAAAGAAGTGTACATGCACTTGAGTTACAACCCAGAAGAGGAGCTGCCCAGAGCGCATGTGCTGTTCCGAAAATGAACTTCTGGTTTCATCTATCGAAATTCCAGGTTTCTGACACGCATGGACATGCAACAATCAGCTGGCCAACGTGCATGCTCATGCAGGAAAACAGAAGACCAGCTAGAAGATCTTCTAGTTTCCGGCACTGCTGCATGCAAAAAAGCCAGCTGATCGTCTCACGTGCCAGAAACCCAAAAGAGGAACGGGTAACACCGTGTGTGCCAGGCGACACACTTTGGGCATGCATGCCACAGGTTTGCCATCGGGGTATAGGTGATGAATTGCCAAGAAAAAAAAACTTCAGTAACAAGATGCATGAAGAATGCAGAAGAACAATTGAGCCTAGATATTTTAATCCCAAATCTAATAATTTGCAATTTTGCTTTATAAATTAACTAACTTTGAAGCAAAAAAACACTTTTCTTTCAGTACTATGAATGCCTTCAATTTGCTGCTATATATAAAGTAAGTATTAGTATGCACAAAAAGCTATATAAGTGATTTCTGCTATAAGTGCTTATTTGCAAGTTATCCTACGTAGGAATGTTATGTGCATTTTTGCAACATACATTGACATTTTTGGTCACCCTTGCAGTCTTAATTTTACATGTATTCCTAATATTTTCTTTCAACACTGGCAACAGGAAGGAGTGGAGAAATATTACAGGTCTACTCACTTAACACCAACTATTTGGACATTCAGCTCCTTAGCACATTCCATGAGATGACGACAATTCTTCAGGGTAGTGCCAAACTTCATAGTCATCTCTTCATCTCCATTTATGTCTTCTGTGGCAATATGAAGTAAGAGCCTAAGAGAAGGGGAAGATGATTGGGGCACAGTTGGTTTACAGCAGCATCAGCACATGTGAAGCCTGAAGACTGTCAGAAGCATGTTGATTATGATGTCATTACTCCAATTCTCTCGACGACGAGTCATGTGAACCTAATAAAAACAATCCTGTACAGAGAGAAAACTACCAATTAGGGCCTAAAACATGGAGTCAGAAAAAACATGGGGGGGTTGGAAATGCAGCTGCTAAAGACTGTTGACTGTAGATTGTTGACTAAAGACTGTAGCAGAAAGCCTGTTGAATGCTGCAATGAAAAGCCATTACACCATAGTACAATCATAATCCATGTTTCTTTAAATCAAATCAAATCTTTATTGTCAGTGCACTTTAAAAATATATGTTAAATATGGTACACTGCTGGATACTGAAGCAAACTGAAGAAAGTATCTTTATACATTTCCTATAATTATGGACAAATATGAATGCTTGCTTCTTTCACTAAAACCTAAATAAACTGGTGGAAATTCAAATTTTCTATTCCTTCCTGTCTCTAAAATAAAATATCTATTTGCAAACAGATATCAGTTAATAGTCAGAATTGCTCTTAGACATTGGAATAATGTATTTATTGCTGCAGGTTTATCATAATTTTCTCCAAGAATTGGTGTATGTGTACCTCAAAAAATAATTGTATTGTCTGTTTTCCCATTAACACAGCCTACAAAAGTTACTACATAGGCAGTTTGCCAAATATAATTTTTGGAGTATTATAATATTAAAATAGTGGTCAACAGGAAATGCAGATTTATCCATATATTCATGTAAACAAATATTGTCCACTATTCTTTTTAAATCAAATATTTGATCTTAAAGTGCTATGCTTCAATATCTATCAGTAACATGGGACAAAATAAAACATATCTGACATTTATAAATCATTATCTGATTATGTAGCTATATTACAGCTATGCTTTTATGCAGAACCTGAAATTAGAAAGAGAAATGTCTGTACTGTCAAATTCATTTTTTTTTACTTTGTATAACAAGATACTTTAGGAACTGTAAACAACCAGAGCAAGGCAAGTAAGACAAGCAGGTTTATTTTTTTTAAAAAAAGCTATTTGCAATGATGATATACTTACCTCTAAAAGGCTTATCTCTTTTAGATAATCCTTCTTTCATGCTGCTGCTATCTCTAACCTAGAAGAAAGCTTGATGTGCATTGCTGGTGCAGCACTATAATTGTATCACACAGTGAGCCATTCCAGATTTGTGCTTGATTTTCTCCTCTGAAATTTTCTGGATACTAAAGGGATCTTGAGGCAATTTTTACAAATGGTCATCTGATCAGAAATTTGATTCATGCCAGAGTCCCAAGCAACATAGGGACAT
>JANHFP010009755.1:109066-119594 GCA_032468135.1 Calamaria suluensis
TGGCATAACAACTTCTGTGTTAAGGAATTTTAAAGTATGTTAATAAAGTATTATCAATAAAGATCAGTACTTAAAGATCAGTACTTTTTAAAAGCAGTTCATAAAAAGAGACTGAATGGATCAAAAAATTACTAAATTCCTAACAACCATCCATTTTAAAGCAGAAAATGTAAAGAGATGCATGGTAGAACTGTAAATAAATATTACTCTACAAGAAATACACTTTAGAAATATATATTTTTATACTTGACTCTCACACTAAAATTAATAAATTTAAGCTTACTTTGCATTTGAATGGTTTCTAGCAATTTTCTTTAATTCCAATTCATTATCACATGTCAAGATGTTTACTCCAATTTTTGCTGCATATTTTATTTGAGAAGCTTGCTTGCAAGGACTGGTGAATATAATGTTTTCAGGAGAAACGCCCAAGTCTTGAACCAATGCCATTTCAGTCTGAAACAAAAAATATATTGTTTTTAAATCACTTTTAACCTTAGAAACAAAATTTTAGAAATCAATTGACTAAAAGTTAAGAATAAGTACATTTTCAATCACAAACATTCATCCGTGACCTTAGTAAAGGAAGGCTTTTAAAAACAAAGTAACACCGTATAAATTGCCTTATATCCAGAGGCCAATTAATCTCTAAAACTTTCTTAATTTCCTCAGATTTATGTTAGTGATGTCAACATTATCTAGAAACTTTAAGAGAATGAGAAGAGGAACTCTGAAGACTTACTTTATTTGAGCATGCAAACCCAGTTCCAAGAGCTGATAGTATCTCAAGTACACCAGGGGTGGAATTACATTTTAGGCTGTAAAACGGCTTTATTGGTGCCATCACATTCTGCCAGTGAATATGTTGCTTGATCAAATTTCCCAGATCGCCAATAAAAAAACTATTTTTTCCAGTCTATAAATCAACAGTTAACAACAAGCAATCTTTAGTGAATAGCCAACAAATTTAGAGAACATTTGTCATTTTTGCTTACTGCCTCAAAATGGTTGCTTTTTTCATTTTATTTTAACTATACATAACTCATTAAAATTATGATTTATCAGAACACGTAGGAAGCTGTAAGATTTATATAGGTAAAAGTAAATATAATGGGAATAGGATGTGAAAACAGCTTACAAGTGTATGTTCATAAATGTAGTTGTCAACGACATCAGCAATGTTAATTCCTTCATCCAGTAAGCCAATGGAGTAGTTTGCATCCTCAAGAAATCCTTTCATCTCAGCCGTATTCCGCAAAGCCGACAGTCATAAACCAAGAAACACAAGGAACAGGCCACAAAGCCTTAGAGCTGGATCCTTAAATTATGCAACAAACTGTTAAAAAAAAAAGTAATTGAAGCCCATTTTAGTTTGGATTATATATGAATAACCCCTTCATGTGGAACATTACTGTTCTGATATTATAGACTCATGTAGTAAAAAAGGATTTAATAGCTGTCCTTCCAACTTTGTTATTCTATGTCTATATCTTCCAGTTTTAGGCTGTAGAAGGAATAGCTCATACTTAAAGTAACTACAATAAATACTGTTCCAACTTCTCAAAATAGCTATGTGCCTTCAAGAAAATAAGCATTTTGAGTTAAGGAGGCATTAATAAATGTAACAAGGAACTTTAGGGTCAGGTGGTCAAGCTGTCAGCATCTCCTCAATTACTCAAATTGTAATTATGCAGCCATAGTGAGAGTTCACGAAAACTTGCCGGTTGAGGTTCTGACCAGTGCAATACATATGCCCACTCTTGTTTCAAAGTACCTTTTGGGCTCCATATATTTGGAAAAATTGCATACTCTCAAAAGAAAAAAAAATGTTATTCTTTGATATTATTTAAATTTCTCATTAGGGATTTTAAAAAATATAAAGTCAAACTACTTTAAAAATCCAATCCTACTTATTGAGAGAAATAAAAAGTTCCTCAGCTTTAGTCACCACTTTCCCAGTTTCCTAGCTTACTATCGAACGGTGTATCCATCTCCAGTGGTTTTGTTTCTTCCAGAAATGTAAAGGTCATCTGCATTCACAATTAAATAATTCAGATGCCTAACCCAGATAACAGTGATTAGGCTACAACCACAATTATCCTACATAAGAAATAGTCTCTTTTCTATAGCCATCAATGGCAGGAGAAAGCTGAAAACATATTAATGAGACTTGAATATACAATCAGTCATGGCAATGGTAATTAATACTCTGTTCCCAGTAAATAAAAATTTAATTGACGCATCCCTCAAACATTTCAGAGTAGAACTTGAACAGAAACAATGTGGTAAGTCAACTCTAGCAGATATTACCTTTCCAGAATTATTAGCAAATATCAGCAATCAAATTATTCAAGACAACCTTGGGAAACTTTGATATTATAATAGCAGGTATTTAGTTTACTTTTGTTTGGACAAGAGGAGCCAGTCTTATGAAACAGCTAAATAAGCCCTTATCTCATAGGATCTTACAACATGTTTCTTCTAGACAGTTTACCTGGGTGTTAATGATTTAACAGAGATGTATTAAATATTTTGCACACAAACGATTGTATAGCAAGCGACAAGATTTTTTATTTTGAAAAAAAACATTCTGTGTTCAATGTTGACTTTAATAATTACCATCCACTTTAAAAATATGTCTTCAGATTTCCAAAAATAATTGCCATGAAAATTACATATAATTTTCAAATAATACTATACCGACAGAACAAACAACGCTCCAGAAAATATATGAATGCGGAAATGGACAGACTTACAATGGAATTAAATGATAAAGATGACTCACAATACTAAGCCATATGGGAAAACTGGTACAAATTGATTAAAGATAAGATGTATGCCATTCAAATTCAACATACAATGTACTTAGAAAGAACAGCAGACAAGAACAATCCAAAAGCTAAAGGAAAAATGGACGTACTGCAAACCAATAATGAATCATAAAATTGATGCATTTGTAAATATGTATCTAATGTATTTAGAAATTTAAAAATGTTTTAACCTTTTAAAAAAATAATAAAGTTTATTTAAAAAACACAAAATTACAGAGACTGGTCCAGGCAGTTTCCAAGATGGGGCACAACTGAATGAAAGGAACTAGAGTTGGGCTGATATAATGATTTAAGGTACCGGGCTAGAACTGTGTTCTAGTCCTGCCTTAGGTAAGGATTTCCCCTATCCAATTCAGGGGGTGGTGTTCATCTGTTTCTTAGCAGAGGGAGCCAGCATTTTCCAGACCCATTTCTGTGTTCATATGGTCAGTATGACTATATGCAAAAATGCATGAAATGCAATTACCTTCCACTGAAGTAATACTTATCTACATTTACATGCTTTCGAACTGCTATGTGTGGGCAGAAGCTGGGGCAAGTAATGGGTTGTTCACCCTATTGCATGGTGTTCAGGTCTCGAACCTGGTCTGCCATCTTTACAGGTGATAACCTCATTATCTTTAACTGCTGAGCCATTACACTCCTGCCTTAGACATGAATCCAACTGGGTTACTATGGTCCAGTTACTTCCTCTCATTCATCAGAAGACAATAGCAAATTATTCCCAATAATCTTGCAATGAAAACTGCAGGAATTGGTCAAGGCATTTGCTAGGAGTCAAGAAAGTTGTCAGATCAAAATATTGCGTATATGTATGTGCACCGTAAGTCTACAGTAATTAAGAGACAATTAACAGAGCTATAACTGTGTGGACAGGAGAAATCTATGAACTCCACTATTCCTGATAGTACTAGCAAAAGATGGACCCACATAGTGTAGTCTCTGTCAGGGTTCAGGCAGACTGTAGCTGCAGTGGCTTCATGGCTAGATGTTTTAATGTTCTTTACTGTTTTTAATATTTTTATTGCCTTAAATGTTTTTAAATGTTTAAATTTTTTTAATAGGAATAAGTTTTGAATTATAATATTAAATGTAGTTAGAAGACTGATATGCTATAACACTACTATATACTATAGTAGTGCTATAACACTACTAATTTTTGAAATAAATGCAGTTTTACTGAATTATTCAGTGTTAATTACTGACCAGTTAAGATTATATCAAAATTTGACAATAGAGAAGAACGTTAGGTTATTAACTTAAAAACAACATGTGATTTATTGTTGTTCGGATAACTGTGTACTGAGCTGAGAAATCAGCTATGATCAACACTTACATGGACAAGTTAGGAGATGGAACCCTACTATCATCAGCTAGGTTCCCAAGGTGGCTCAGCGTTGAAGTCGAACTGTTCTCGATAAAGCACTTCTCCTAAACCCTCTGGATAGTTGTAAACTTGGTCAGAGAGCTTGCCCTATAAAGAAAATATAGCCAAATATTCATCATCAATTCAGAAAATCCAGATCCACAAAACAAATATTCCTTTATATTGATCCTAATACACTGGCATGCTATTTAATTAAAATTGTTCAATTCACAAGTTTCCCAAGGCCCATTTTTTAAAAATAAATTTCAAACACCAGTATATAGCTTCAAACATCTGGCCCAACATCATGATTTCTTCCCATTTCCTCACACAGCCCCCTGTCATAAAAATATCAAGAAACTAGCATATATGATCTGTTTCAACGTTTTTGGTCTAAAGATATCTCAGGTATATGAAAAACACACACACTTGTAAATACATTTTTGAGGTGAAATAAAGAATTGAGGAACAGTATCTATTCTGAGTCATAAACATATTTGTTTTTAATAAAAGTTGACTTTTTAAAGACCAGAAAATAGGAGCACATTCTTGCCCCATATTGGCCATGTATGCAAATTCCACAAAGGATTAATTTATGGTGCAGGGCAACCAAATCCTGTAAATACCAAAATTCCTCCAGCAAAATTGTGCAGTGGATATATTGGGGATGGTATCTAAACTACCATAAAATAAAATATATCAGAATACAGAGTAATTAAGCCTATGATAACCACGATTCGAACAAGAAATAATCCATATGAACACACAGGAATCTGTGTTTGATTAATAAGCTTAATTAAAAATCTGACTAAGCAAGCAAGCAAAACTAATGAAAGAAACACTAGTTTATTAAAAATTGATAATGGATAACAACTGGAAGTATATGAGGAGTGAGACCTAATAATTAAATCCATTTTGATGGAAGTGGAATGAATGTGATTGGCCATCCATTTGCATTCTAACAGGTAAATTCCATAACAGAAATTAGTTCGATCATTTTTAGTGGCAGCATCTGGGCAGCAAAGTTAGGTTTATACAGCTAATTTCTCTCCTGTCTGTAACCTGTAAACAAAGCATTACTAACTAAAGCAGCTGTTATCAGTTGTGTCTTACTGGTACAAGCTTTTACAGGATTTTAGAATAGTAAGGATGGGTTGGTAGCAAATTATGTTCACACAAGCACCACAGGAATAGGAAGACTAGGTGGAGGGATGATGTGAATGAAGGTTGGTCAGTGAGATTACATAATCGTCATTATTCTACTTTCTATTTACCTTTCCCTTTTCGCCTATATTGATTTCATATTGGAGCCTATCTATTCATTTCCCTGAAAATAAGACCTATTCAAAAAAATAAGACTTAGCATGTTTTATGTATGTGCCTAATATAAGCCCTGCCCCCCAAATAAGCTCTACTTAAAAGCCTGAGCAGCTGTCTGCCCATTCTGGCTTCCCTCAGTCAGGCCGTCCATTGACTGACACCTTTCTCGCAGCAGCAGACATGTGCAGCTGAAGCCCATGTGGCTGCTGGCCCACTTCTTCTGCTTGCTCACAGCCACAATGGAGCTGACAGTGGAAGGTCTGGCTACGGGAGGGCGGGGCAGCAGCAGCAGCGCTAACACACAGCCTCCTATCCTGCTGCAAGCAAGCAGAAGTACACGGAAAAAATATATCAAACATATCAATGTAATGTTGAACTAACAAAACTTTGAGATCTGACTGATCAGGATCTATGATTGTATTGAGCATGGCAGGTGACTTAAAGAATCATACTGAGAAATTGGAAATGTATTATTCCTTTTTTTTAAAAAATATTTTTATAAAATATTTAATATTTAAAAACATATTATACATAAAGAAAACCAGAGTATAAAGAAAACTAGAGTATGGAAATGTTGTATTATTCCAAAGGAAAAGGAATGGTTGTCAGAAATGTGCAATCTATTTTTTGAAAACAGCAATATTCTCTAGTAAATAATTCTATAAGATGTGTTAATATGGGCTTTTGTAATATTTTGTAAAACTTTACAATAATATTTTCTGATCATATTATGGTATGGTAGCTATTAGTAAAGCAATCTAGTTAAGTATAAAATATGAAGTACATTTTTTAGTTTAAAGATTGTGTAATTTTTTTTGAAAAATAAAGTTCTCTTAAATATGAAATCTTTTTGACTAAATGTTCTATTGTTGTGTTAAATGTCTATTTAGGTATCATCCATACAAGAACTTTCAATGCTCATTTATGAAAATAATACATAGACTTTTTTTTAAAAAAATTAAAAATTAAAACAAATTATAAATCAGTTTACAATAGAATAGAATATAATTTTTATCGGACAAGTGTGATTGGGACACACAAGGAATATGTCTTGGTGCATATGCTCTCAACAAACTACAATTGTTGAAATACATAGCAGCCATCCAAGTCACCTTATCCAGTATACATTTCATCATGTACATAAATATTACAGCATGTATTTGTGGTGCATTCTTTTCATGGTAAAGATAAATATGTAACAAATATTATACTTCTTAAAATGACTTAAATATTTCAAAAATACAAGAATCTCTGTAGGCTCCTATCAATATACAATCAGTGTGTAGTTTTGAACACAACGTGGGACTATTTGTCTTTTTCAGTTATTCTTATGCAACCATTTATTATCAATAGAATAGTAAGAAGTTTTATTTTACTTAGTATAACACTAAGATTCAGTACTTCCAAGAAGTTTATTAAGTTGTACTGTTTGAAGAAAATACTTGAAAATGTCAAGAGTTATAGCAAGGTTTATACACAACTATAAAGGATTATTTGTGCATAACCACACTGTATGCTTAACTACTTACTATTAAAATTCATTCCTCAGATGTGCAAAAGTCAATAAATGTTTCAAAATGAATTACATGAATTTTACTTTCTCCTTTTAGTTTCATATTTAATTCCTTTAATATTAGTTTTTCATAGCAACCCTTAAACCTACTATTGTTAGCAGAAGGGCTATTTTTTTATCATGTTCTTTATACGCGATTAAGCTGATTTCTTAAGTATATTGTCTTTCTTCCTTAATTCCAAGTCATGATTAAGAAAGCAAGTAACATTTGAATCAACAATCTGTACTCCAAGCAAAATTTAAGCCATAAAGCTAAAGCTTACCTTTAGAGAAAAAAACAAAAAATTCAAAAGCAGAATAATCAATTTTTGTTATTTTCCCAGATGGTTCAACTGACCTGCTATTATTAAAATCCCTAACAGAAGATCTATTGTGTGGCATAAATCCTTCAATTTAATTAACCAATTTTTTTCACTTTGTGATTTGCTCTGTTATAGTTCATCAGCTGCCAGCTTCTCTGTAGGTTGGATAGGTTAATATGCCTGTTGTTTGATACAGAAGCTTCCTAGGTGTGCTATAGCTGGGCAAATGAAGAATGAAAGGGGACACCAATCCTACTGAGACATATGGGATGGAGACGTTATTTCATAAGCCATGTTTCACAAGCCATGGCAGCAACAGTACTATTGACAGCACAGGAAGTAAAGAACTGGGCAAGACCAGTCCAGACTGGAAAGACTCTCCTCCCCTTTCATCAAAATTATTCACTACCCAGCTGTGTTAGAAGAATCCGCCCACAAGTCTTGATTAAAAACACTCCCAGCTGTTAACTCACACAATTTTCAAATGCTGTCCTACAGCACTTGAAGCGGAAGCAAAAATTGAACAGCTAATGATACTGTTTCTTATGGGACTGCTATACATAAACCCAATAACTGTGTTTCTTAGTCTTCACTGGCACTAAAAAAGCTAGGTTTCATTTTCATTGGAAATAAATATAAACAGTACTTTCTTTTTAAAGGTGCTGAGCTCCACACTTCATTTATTCTTCCAGGGCATATACTTCCTATGTAACTGATAATACAAGCATTAACAATATCAAATGAAGAATGGAAGGGCCACTCCTCTGTAAGTACAATATGACTTTCTCTCATATATTTAATACTCAGAAGTTCTGATACATGTTCAGTTAATAATCTAACAATTCTATTATACTGGGAAAGGGGGCAAAGTTAAGATGCTTTCCCATCAGTTATTATAAATCAAGATTGCCAATTCTGATCAATATAAACAAGGTGTTAATGTTATGTATTAATATTATGACCAAAATAAAGGTCTGGTCTTGTGACATTAAACAGCTTCATTTTTTTTCTCCAATCCCAGAGTAAAATGTTTGTCAAGTTGTATCATAACCGAGAAGCATTACAGTTATATTCATTTTATCTATCCAATCTCTTCATAAATCAGGTCAGACTAAAGAAACAACTTTGTAACAGCTAAACTTTTCCAATGTTTTATAAAAGCCACATTTTTTTACAAGAAACCAATTGCCAATTACCTGATATAAACACTAGGATAAGAAAGGAGGAATTTAGTGTATAAATACTTTTTCCTGACTATGAAATAACTGTTGCTTTCGTTGGACAATAATCCTATGCTCACTATCTTAGTTTTAAACAACCATGCAAAAAGAAAAAAAAACCCAATGTTAATTCTGCATTCCCAAACTGGGATGTTTTTCTTTACATGTTTTTTAATAATAACTTATACTTCTGCTTACCTACAACTGAACCAGTTGGTTCTACTTATTCCAAAACAAAGCAAAAAATGCAGTAACAGAAGGAAAGCATTGGAAGGAACCCTGGAGGTGTTCTAGTCCAACCCTCTGTTCAAGCAAGAGCCCCTATAGAGTTCCAGACTAGCAGTTGTCCAGTCTCTTCCTAAAAGTCTCAAAGAACTTAAGACATATTCTTCAATGTCATTTTGGCTTATTACAATACTACTAACTGTGGATTTCTGATCAACAGAACTGCTGTAAATTTATTTGATATGACATAGATACCCCCAACAATTAGGGTAGAAAATGCATGCATGTCTAATCGTTTTTGGTCATGAAATAACATGGTTAAGGGGCTTGTTTTATTTATTTTTTAGTAAACTAGTCTTAAAAGTTAGGATCCAAGAAAGGCTCTGATATTAATTAATTCAGGAAGAGAAACTGATGTAAAGGAGAGTACCTGTGAAATTGGTGTCACTTTACCATCCGCTTGATACTCTAATGAAGGATAATTTCATGACAATGAGTGGATATCAGATGCTGGTGCCTAAATTACGTCAAAACTATTTTTCCAGGAAAAGACCACCTTTTCCACTGCAGTTTAATTCCCACACTTCAGACAACCTCTGCAATTTGGTGACACACTAAAGTAATCTGTGACAGGATCACCAACCCTTCATTTCCAATATCAGAAACAGAAGAATTCAGAGGATTCCCAACCTTCACAAGGGAGAAGCCCTTATTTTGCCGTGCACTCCCGTCCTCTTTTGGCACGGTGGGCCCGGAAGGCTCATTTTTCGCTCTCCCCAGGCTCCAGAGGCTTTCTAGGAGCCTGGGGAGGGCGAAAACGGCCTTCCCTACCCCCCGGAGTCCCTCCAGAGGCCAGAAACGACCAGTTTTCCAACTTCCAGAGGGCCCAGAAGGCCCAAAAATTAGCTGGCCAGCATGCATATGCACCCTGGAGCTGAGCTAGGGCAATGCTTGCGTGCCGACAGATATGGCTCCGTGTGCCACCTGTGGCACCCATGCCATAGGTTCGCCATCACGGTTCTATGTTCTACGCGTGAGCTGAAGGGCTGCATCCTGAGCCTGGGGGTAGTAAGGAGCCAGGGCAGAAAGTGATGCTTCAAAGAGCCTCTCAGAGGGGTCTTGGGGGGTATTAAAGAAGCAAGAGGAGAATGGTGTAAGGACTTCCTTCCGGGCTGACCCCAACGGCTGGAGGTGAAAGGAGAACAGGGAGACAAGTTCAGCACAAAGAAGAGCTCCAAACTTTTAATGCTAAGTATTAAAAAAAAAAAAACCAACGACCTCCAGCTAAGAAACTGTGACCTTGGAAGGCAAGCCCGGCTTTCTAGCTTGATCCACCTTTAATATTGCAGCTTAAACTAAATCAACAGTGCATTTTTAAAAAATCTACCTTGTATTCCTTCCAAATCTACTGGGGAATACAGAAAAGTTCACAAAGTCATCTGTAAGAGAAGGCAGCTTATGCTGGGTCAAAACTCTTGGCATGCACTAATAATAGTATTAATAAATTAATACTATTAATAAAAGTATTAATAAATAGTAATTATTATTATTATTTCCTTTTTGTTCTTGTTAGTATTTTTATTATTATACTACAATTGTTACATTTATGTGTGAAGAATAGAAGAATTACATGTTGTAATTTGGGAATTGTGACAGTATTCTTATTATTATATTACAATTGTTATATTAGT
>JANHFP010009755.1:121484-133544 GCA_032468135.1 Calamaria suluensis
CTGCAAGGAAGACAGTGCGCATGTGCGTCGGCGGGAGACAGGGACGCACTTGCTCTCAGAGGTTCGAGCAGGTTGCGAAGGGCAGGAGAGCTCGATTTAGCTCCGCCTAGCGCGTCCGTTGCGGTGTCCTTGCCTTCTTCGAAGAAGTGACGGAGTCAACAGGATCAACCCATGGAACAGGAGTTGCCTTCGGAAGTTGTGGGAGCTTCATCGCTTGAGACTTTCAAAAGAAAAGATTGGACTGCCGTTTGTCAGAAATGGTGTAGTTCTGAGGTTCCCAAACTTGGCAGCTTTAAGACTTGTGGACTTCAACTCGTTTGGGAACCTCTGGTGTAGGATCTCCTGCTTGAGCGAGGGGTTGGACTAGATGACATATAAGGTCCCTTCCAACTCAGTTAATATGTAATATTATACTCAGGTTCGAAGAAGGTGCGATATCCAGATTAGCACAAGAGGCGTTTATCGCTTTCCAGTTAGGAGAGGTAAGGGAATCTTCTTTTACAGAAGCGCTTCCAAGTTGCCTGCTTGTGGGCTCAAAGCCTCAAACTCAACCGATGCAGCTGTCCTTGCGATGGCATTTCCACCGCAGGTGATTTTCACGCCCAGGACCGGGCCGGTGCCCATTTTTGATATGACAATCGGGTTTCTGGGCGACCCCTGGAAAATCCCGAGAGATGCGCTCGGGCAGTGGCTGTTGCTTGATTTTGGTCAAGGGTGGTCTGTTTGTATAAGGAAAGGCAGTCCTGTTCAAGAGCGGTTAAAAGAGGTGAAAAAAAGTATTCCTTCCACATTCATATTAGAGGGCAGTGAGGCAATTTATCTACCGAATTTTTATTTTTTTTATTTTGTCAAGCATGTATTAGATAATAGATATAAGTATAGGCATAATTATGAATACTTGAGATGGGATACACATAAAAGGGAACATTAGGACAGGGATGGTAGGCACATTGGTGCGTTTGTGCATGCCCCTTTGCACTCCAAAATCTGACAAAATTATTGTAAATGCTGGCAACAGGGAAAAACAGTTGCTCCAGATTACCGGCAGCATACTTCTCAAGTTCAAACTCTTCAGGTTACACTACAGCCTATACTGTGTGACTTTAGTACTTTGGTGCATTATTTCAGACTTTTCACTTTCCAGGCTTATCACTGGGACCCTATCATGGTATCAAGAGACTGCTTTTCTAGTACATTTATAAGTGGCTTTCTGAATACAGTACATTTTACTGCTAGATAATTATTAATAGACCTGAACAATGTTAGCTGCCCTGGAATAGCCCAGTATAAATATACATGGATTCCGCAATAATTTATCAAGCTAAGCTCTGACTTCTTGGGGCACAGTGTATGCTAATTGAAAGTGTTATTCATCTGAACTGTTAGTTTTTTTCTAACAATTTTTTTTTCTGAAGCAATTTGTAACAATAACAGTGTAGGACAATTAACTGCTAACCTAACATTAAATGGGAAATATTGCAAGAAAGGACAATGATGTGATACAAATGAAAAGAGAATAGTAATATTAAAAATGTTAGGACCTATTTACTGTTTAGAAATGCAGAGATTGTGTAACTTTTAAAATTTATTATTAAAGAAATACAATTAGAAGTCCAATCTTTGAAATATGTTTTTTCCTTGTTCGGCAACAATCTGATGATCAAGGAAACCTAGACATGACTTGAAAAATATATAAAAAATATTTTGTATATGAATACAGAATGATATTGGAAGCTGCAACTGGCAAAAGAAGCTGGTTTATAGTTCTATTCCTATTATTTTGGTATTCAGAACAGCACAATTTCTTACACATACACATAAAAATATGGTTTCCACACAACACTAAGCCATAACATGTTTACTTGTAAGTAAGCATATTGTGTGCTCCCATCCTATTGTGGTTAATTCAATAAACTGTTATACTAATCACAGGTTGCCAGTATGTGTGAATGCAACAATCAAATTATTGTACATTCTTGTGTGAATAAAAACAACTAAGAAAGTAGATTTTGAATGAAAAGAACAAAAGAATAAAGTTTAACAAGCTTTTTCTCATCTTTTATTTAACTTAGATTCTTCTAATAACATTTCCTTTAAAAAATGTCAAAAGTGCAACTCATGCTGCTTCTGTGTTATTTCTAGTTTGGCCCCAGGGCATTTGGCTTTCCACCTGAACATCATACTGTAGTTGCTTTGACAAATTCAAAGCTTGATCTTTGCCAATATTTACAGAACAAAAAACAAGAGAGAAGATACTTGAGAAGAAACATGTGTTACAACCTTTCAGTAGTAACTATGGGTCATCTTAGTATAACAAATTAGTACATATTGTTCAATAATAAATATTCCACATGAAATTAGAAAAGCCTATGCAACAAACAGACAGCATACAGTTTTGGTCAGCATAATTCTTACAACGGTAAGCGTGTATATGTGTAGTATAGACAACACAAGTGAAGTAAAATAATATATAGCAAAATAATATGTAATTTTATCACAAGAAAATATGAAATTAGCAATCTGTAGTTTCCAGAATAAACTGGAACCTGGGAAATATCAATATTATCTTCTGAGTCATAGGATTCCAAAACTTGCAGAAATTAAAACAAAAAGGTAGAGGGAAAATATTTATGGAAGGAAAAATAATAGCCACTGAGAGTTCAAAATTTTCAATAGGAATAAGCATAAAATGACATCAAAATATGAGATGGTTGTCATACACAGAGACCATGTTTGTATTCTGATTTATTTCTCATTTCCAAATTTAAACAGCAATGACAGTAGCATCCAAAAACTGAACATTTGGTATAGATACAAAAAAAATTAATGAGGGAAAGATTCTGACGTGAGAAATCCCAAAACACTCTACTTATAACTCTGCTGAATAACAGGGTGGGGAAGAATGGAAAATGGAAGGACATTTTATGAAAGAGAATGTGGTTGGTTGGTTGGTTGGCTGTCTTGCTATCTGGATAAGTAAAATAGGAACTACAATATGAAAACATACTATGTTAGATTTTCTGTCAGGTTCAAAATGAAATTCTGCTTTGGATGCCAAGAATGAGACTTATCTTCCTTATTATCTTTTACTTGGGGAAGACATTGTTTCCTAATCACAATTCTGACTTTTTTCCCCTAAGGTAGCCAACATTCTATTCCCAATAGAGGAAGAAATAGTCAAAATAGGCAAAACCAGGCATGTTTGAAGAGAACAGTTTAATCTATGGCTGAGGGCACTGACATATAAAGTGCTGCAGATGTAAATTGCAGCAGGTGTAATGGAGAAAAGGAGATAATAAAACATTTGAGTTTATGGAAAAGAGAAATACGTTTTAAGCATTTCACAACTTTGTACTAATTAAATTTTAAGAATACATATCAGAAAAGCCTTGCTATGCTTAGGATAGCATAAGTAGAACATCCAAGTGACTATACTTTGTATTGTTTTCTTGGCAACAATGGAAATGTTTAATTTGCCATGACTGACTAGAAGATACTGCCATTAGCTGTACTGTAACAAATAATATAGGGTTACAGCAAATAATAAGGTAGGGGAACTGTTTTTCTTAATCTTTAAGCATGCATCCTGCATACCCACATACCCACACTGGCAATATAATCCATATTTGATGGTGGAAACCAGCAGGATTTTTTTAATACATTGTATATATTTTATACAATACCATGGGAGTAGTCTGCCCTTCAGAATTTGATTTTATGGAAGAATATGTAAGAAGATTGAGCAGGGTAACTTCTTTGAACTCAAAAGATTCAAAGCATGTGCAAGGTAACATGCATATTAAATAATTACCAGTACATTAAATGGCACATGCAGTAGTTGT
Source organism: Calamaria suluensis (assembly GCA_032468135.1). Lineage (NCBI taxonomy): Eukaryota > Metazoa > Chordata > Lepidosauria > Squamata > Calamariidae > Calamaria > Calamaria suluensis. Next base: position 125,327 of record JANHFP010009755.1, read on the forward strand.
AACCTTTCTGTTTGATTCTTTCATGAAAAGTTAGAACAATGTTTTAATGCCAAAATGTGCAGCAATGTGCGCCAAGAATGTATTTAAGACAAATAGAATAAAGAAAAAAAGCCAGCAGTAGGTGTGACCCAACCAAACTGACCATGGCAGATCCTTAAAATGTTATTAGAGTTGTACCTGGCTAGTAATGTATTCATTTGGGTGAAAAACTGACAAGAACTGGAAAGACAATTAAGTTTAAAAAGCACCTTGGAAAAAGGCAACATCAATATGTTAATGTAATCATCAAGAGTCAAGCTTGTCCTGAGGGAATTTACTATTTTTTAAAGAAAAACAAGTGCCAGTGTTCAATTGTAGATTTTTAATTTTTAAGAAAATTGATATAGCTTGTTTTGACTCTGTCCCTCTTACTTTTTATGTACAATACTACAACCTTAAGCATAAATGATGTTTATGTTTTTTAAAAAAAATAATTCATTTTTCTGTTTATTTTAAATAATGCTTACTTGATTCTGGAAGAAGAGAAGGACAAAATGAATAAAAATGGTTGGAGAGATGGTCCTAGGCAGATTGCATTCTGCAAGTAAAATTTTCTAAGTCTTCTAGGTTAAGAAATTACTCTTGAATGGAACTGGCACAAATACAGAACTTTTATCTCCAATAAAAAGGAGGTACTACAACAATAAAAGGGGAAAAAGTGACATCTAACAAAAGCTTTAAAAATATTATAGGACTGAAACCTAATTTCTTCACTTGCATAGTAGTTTCTTAGTCACTTAGCCATGAAAAATTTCTAGAATTTTTCAATTTCACTACTTTATGAACTACAGTTGCTAATAAAATAATGAATTAAAATGTGACATACCTTGTTAACTAAAATTTACACAGGATATAGCCATACAATGATGCAATTATGGAAAATCTTATATCGGATATCAAACTCTTACCTTTTAATGAAGAGTGGGCAGTGGTGATTTTTCTTTTGCCTCTGTCAGATATCTTAGGATCATACTTCATAGAGCAAGGAAAAGAAGTTGCACCTTTGAAACCTTTAGACTTTCTCCACCCTCCTGCGTAAGCAGAGCCATCAGTTCCTTCTTTTAATCTAATCACTGCAGGAAAGGAAAACATCTGGGGGTGGCAGGAGCATATCCAGGGCTGCCCACCCCTCCTCTGGTGTCCCTACGTCAACATGTGTTTATTTTCATGGAAGAAGTAGCATGTGACAAATAAGAACGTCTCTGTATTCTGTTTGTTTATTTTAATGCTCTCTGGCCCCACAGGGGTTCAAAATGAATTAGAAAATAAAAAGTGTAATTGCAATCTTGCACTTTGCTTGAAAATATACCCACCTACCAAGGGGGGGAGGAGGAAAGATCAGATGCAGAACGTATCCTCAGACCTTAGAATAGGTGGAAGAAAGTAACTACATCAGGTTGCTTTCTAGTGATGGTGTGAAACAGGCCATACCAACTATGGCAGCCATTTTGTTAATTTACAGAAATACTCACAAAACAGCTATTTTGTGAGAATTCCCTAGCATGTGTCTCAGATTCTAAATAAGCCATCTGACCAACCTGACCAGTTGGCTGGCTTTCTTTTATATGAATAAATGGACAGCTTCTTGTTTTAGAATATCAGTTGCTCTTTGACGTACTGGGCAGCCAGGCAGCTAATTTAACTAGAATAGAATAGGAGTTGGAAGGGACCTTGGAGGTCATCTAGTCCAACCCCCTGCCCAGGCAGGAAAACCTACACCTACAAGCTTTCCTCCATTACATAAGGCAATACAAAAGTACGCTGGCATAACATGCTGAGCTCTAATCTGCCACATCAAAGTGATCACCTTCCTGCAGTGGTAAAATCCTCCACTCTTTGCCACCAGTTCGCTGTCCCGCATGTGCAGTGTGCGCCAAATGTGTGTATGCGCACCAAATGCACACTTTGTGTGGAAAAAGGAGGCTTAAGAAGGTAAGTAGAACAGTGAGGGGGGAACAGTATTGTAAATCACTGTATAAATCACATGGCACAGCTGATTGTTGGAAATAACGGTTCAGACGAACTGGTAGCATTTTTTAACTACCGGTTCACCTGAATCGGTAGTTTATTACAATTGGTTCACCCAAACTAGTGCGAACCAGTAGCATTTCACCCCTTCCCTACTGACTTTAAATGTGGAATAAAGAAACAGATTGGTGGATTTCTTGCAAGGTAAAAAAGCATCCACCAATCACTGCCGCTCCTATAGTTCACACAGGGTGAAGAGTTTAATTTTAACCAGATGGATAGAACTATAATTTAGCTAACTATCAACTCATAATTCATGGGATGACTAGGAATGATCTTCTGCTTTGCTGGAAAATTCTGTCAACCTTCTGGATCATCTGCAGTGCCTGATTCACAGAGATCAATATAGTATATTGGAGATATTTTTTAAAAGAATGTCTAGTGCAAGACTGCTGCACATGTGTAATAAAATGATCTGGCTGATAGGCAACATGACAGCAGAATGGCTAAATTGGTATGCCATTTCAGTCAGTTGCTCTTCTATGCAAACTTGTTAGGATATCTTGTTTATAGATATGTAGTGGTCTTGCATTAGATCACTTACTTGTGCGCTTAAAGAGCCTGTGGAATGCCTGGCAAGTATCTGATCTCGCTGCTTCCCAAACCAAAGAAGCACATGTGGGAAATCGCTTATCCCTGGAGTGAAAAGAGATATGCCAAAAACTACCCAGTGGGGACAAGACCACATCATTGCCATAGTTGTACCAAAGATAATCCAAATAAAGACGCCATTCCTAGGAGTGGTGTAAATAATATAATATAATATAATATAATATAATATAATATAATATAATATAATATAATATAGCAAATCCTGAAAGGACGTGGAAAACACTTTAAAATCAGATCAAGTAAAGAGATAAGTAGCCTCAGGGTAATGTCAGGCTCCAACAAGATTGCATTATGAATTTGTATTCTTAAAGAATTCTTAGTGAGGCATCTCTGAGATACAAAGAGAGGATCCTGAAGTTGACACCCCCAATAAAATTAATAAAGATAGAAGCAAAGATGACACTTTCTTTTCATGAGAATAGCTCCACAGATACTAATGTAACTTTCTGCAATTATTATTCAGTTTGTTTTTGTTGTTTTACCTACACTGTGCAGCATTGTTTTTATTTTTTGAGGTTGTTGTTTTAAAATTTTGTTAGAAAATGGGAGAGTATTTTACTGATACCATAAAAAAGTAAGTAAATAAGTAAATAAATACCCATACATGATTACACATTAATCAGGGATTATAGCTGAGTCACAGTACCTTGTACTTTCATTTGAACCAAATACTTCTGAATCAGTGCTTAGCACCAACTCCTATATTATACAGTACCAAATTTGCTATTAAAATAATAGAGAAATTACACAAAACTGAGTATGTGTCTAGCAATGCAGCCTTCTTGATTTGATGGTAATTGACATCAAACCTGCTTTTCCATATTATATTCTGAACATGATAAATGGTATTACATATACACACATACACACAAAACTCAATGGAAAGATAATTAAATATAGTGTAGTAGGCATCATAAATCTTGTGGAGCCCCAGCTGCTAATATTACACCAGAAATTAATGCCAGATCTGTTTCTGTTGTTTTATCATCTGGCAGTCCCAAAATGACCATTTGGGCTTCAACTTTGCCAATCCACCCACATCTCTAGAGGAAAGTGATGCTGAAGAAGCATTTCATAATTTTGGAAATTTGGGTCAGAACGAACCAGAAGCAACTCTTGTTTAGTCTTTCTGCTAGGAAATAAAGACAACATATAATGTGTGCATTCTGCTGTGGCTATGGCCTGAATCCTGCAAGTGCAGAGTTTTGTCTCATAAATGCCCTTGGAACAACTCTTCCTATAACCACTGCAAATAATTGTTTGGACCCAGAAGGTAGATAAACCTTTACCTTTCTTAGATAAAAAGTTGGTTTAGGAAGAACAAGGATAAATGAAATAGTGCTAGTTCCACTATTTATTTAGCTGACATACTAATTTATTTATTACTAACACATCTTTCACAGTTATGTAACTAATTTTTCCAGTACTTGAATAATATGCTCTAATCCAAGACTGATTATTGTTTGGAGTTACATAACATAACATTTGAGGAAGTCTGGTCTTTTGCAAAGAATGTATTTTATACAATGACCCTGTGCAGTTATGCAGAGAAAGAAATAATCTATTACACTAATTGTCTGCACCAAAATTGTTTTTTTCTTCCCTTCCAAGTTGTTCACAATGGTGCTATGCTTTCTACTTTTGCTCCTTGTTACTGTGTTCATGATTGTTATATTTTATACAACATTTTTATCTTGTTTCATTGTTAAAACTGTTAAATTAACTTTTTTCCATTTTATTTTCTCCCTAGGGTGTATAAATTTAAAATAACCAAACAAATATGTTCTGTCTTCTGCTATAATGTTTTGCTTCACTTAGTAGCATGCTAATTGATTGGGCATTTTGATTAACCTACTTGGGTTGGTTTTTTTTTACATTGGCTCTGAGCTAATATATATAAAGATAGATTCTACAATGAATAAAATATGTGTGAGTCAAAAATATTTACTCTGTAGAGAAATAATAGCATAATAGTTAAGTGAATTCACGTATCATCTGAAATCACATTACCATTTGTTTGATCTTAACTTACTATGGAAAGCTCTTGTAAGGTATAGTTTATGGCATAATGTATATCAGTCAAAACATTGTGGCTTGTTCAACAAAACATGGCTGTGTATGCTACAGTACTCAAACCAATGGAAAAGTTGCAGATTAATCATTGTCATATACAGGTGATAATCATGTCGCTAGAAAAGCAGAGACATCACCCTGCCAAGAAAAGTGCTAACAACAACAGAAGCAATCACGTCTACTTCATCATCATGGCCAAGGCAAGGGAGTTTCCATGATTGCCAGGCTAGTTGCATATTTCCCCCCTCCTCTACTGTATTTCAGTACTTGCCAACACTTTGTTTTCTCTCCCTTGTTATCTTTCCCCTCCTATCTCCAATTTTTGGCTGATTCTTGCTTTAGATATTTTATTTGCCTATACGTTTTACACCCAAAGCTGCTCTGGTTAATTTCAAAAGTTGAGGAAAAAGCCAGAATTGTCCTATGTCTTTTGTTTTCATCCAAGCAAGAACGTTTCTCATCTTTCTGACACCTTTGTTTTTGACATGTGTTGTTAATCTATTTCCCAAATAAAGCATGCTTAATTCTTGAGAACTTGCCTCCCAGCAAGTTATTTGCCGCATAGTGCTACAGTTGTGAATGCAGAAACAGCTAAGATAGACTTCACAAAAATGTGAATTGCAGCCCTAATCCCTGTTGCCTGAGAATTTTTGCATTAACTATGTTTCAGTTCAAACAGTAAACCTAAGACTCCATATGACTAGTCACTGGTTTCAGATCATATTTTAGGAATTAGCTAGGTAGAAGAGAATGTCCTTCCAAGCATGTGCTGCTTTGAAATGTTAGTCCGCTTATGTTGTTTGAAACCCTTTGGCCACAGTTGAAAAGGAAGCTTGATCCCACAGCTGCTATGTCTGCATTAGTAGTATACTTTAAGAATGGACTTCATTAGGATTGAAAGTGGAATTTTAGAAGCTGTATCTTCTTGCACAAATTTATTCATCAAAACTTTTTTTTAAAAAAATAGTGCTGCATGATTAGCTGCCTATAAAACTAGTCTTACTGATTACCAAACTTAGATTGTACTTTGCTGTAATCTGAACTATGTACATACTTCCCATTATTAATGTGAGTATAGATGGCAGCAACAGCAGTAGTTACACAACTGTTCTCCAACTTTGGACTACAGAGATTGCACACTTCAATCAAGTGTTTAATTTTATGGGTGTGGGGGTTGGGGTCATGAGAAGTTGGCATCAAGTGTGTCTGAAAACATCTTTGTGATGCCTTGATGTAAAAGGCCTTTTTTGTAAGGCTTGATAATTGTTGAAATAGTGAAGGAGAATACATGGACCTCTTTAGGAGCTTTCAATTATTCTTGAAAGCAGTTTGATTGAAATCTAGCAGTTTTTAAGCCACTTCTTTCTGTACTTCCAGCTCAAGCATCTTTAATCTAAGCTCCATCTCGTCAGTACTCAAAAATAAACAGAAGGATGCAATATTGGAAAATGCATTACCTCTTAGAGAAGCAGTAGATAAATTATTCCAAAATGCTTTAAGAAGTTGCTATAAGCACATTCACTTGTCTCCAAGGAAAAAACTTCAAGTTTGTAGAATACTAGTTTGTATTCTAACTAGTACTTTCTAGCCTATTTATAAACAAATTGCAGTTTAGATGGTTCTATAAAATGCAGTTAGATGGTTCTTTTCTTGTGATTTTTTAAAATCACAACTAGTGGGAAGACCTGTCTCTTATAAGAAAATGGACCAACCTGCAACTTGATGTGGTTTATAGAATACTGTAGCTACCAGGCTCATCTGCTCTTCCAGCAATTGATATTTGTGGTTAGTCTTCAATGGTAGTTCAAATAGAGTGCATTGCAATAATCTATAATCTAATATAGAGATTACTTATTTAATCACAATTGCATAGCCACCAATTTCACATAGTTGATGTGGTTGACTGTTGACAGAGATCCCTGATCCAAATAGGGTTGCAACTGATATAGCAGCCAAAGTAGAGCAAAGACAGCAGTGAGCACAGCTTTCATTTATGGATCTAGGTGGAGTTATGAATCCAGGAACACTTCCAATTTGGTTTGAAAAAATTACTATAGTGGCATAGCCAGGAGGGAAACAATTTAACCATTAATTTGATTCTGACTAAACATTCACTCCCCAATGCTGCCAAATTATCAACTATATTTCCCTCTATCCATTGGGTATGGATTTTCACGGCATTTGTTTGGTTCCTATGGCTACCTAATCCCAAACCTTCCCTTTTGCTTCATATATATGTTAAACAGAGTAAGGAGGGATCTGAGCCTTGTGGCACCACACATAAGGAAGATCATAGGCTCAAGTAATCATTTTATTAACAACTACTGCCACTCAGGAAGGGGCAAATCTACTGCAATACGATGTTCCCAACTCCCAAACCTTGCAGTCTGTCTAGAAGAATATTATAATTGATGGTATCAAAGCGAGTTTTTTCACAATACAAAGAGAGCTATTATAATAATAATAAAAATATTTGTTATTAGAGCCTATGATATCAGACAGAATCTGCTGGGGAAAGTGTCCTTTACTGGTTTTAGTTTCAAGTCTATTAGTTTAGCTCAGGATTTTTAACAGTTGAAGTCCACACATCTTAAAACCCAAAACTTGGGTTTGATATACATTTTGGCCTCTCAATTATGTGTATTTATTCTATGTCATTTAAAATGAGGTTTGCTCGCAAGTAAGCAAGCATAGGATTGCATCCCTCATCTGATAATCACAGGACTTTTTTCTTGTACATCAACCTTGCCCTAAGTAGCATAGGGCAGAAGAAAGTGCTTTCTTCTAGTGCTCAACATATCATCCTGGTCAATGCTCCTCTGATGGTTATCAACTCCATACTTTTAAAGGGAAACCAGAAAAAATCATTCAGCTAAAAGCGTTGAGAAGTGTCTTGTACATCCAGAAAGGAAGTCTTCACGCTTTACCACTAGCTACTAAGGAGTCATAACAAAAGACAGCTATACTCATATATGTTGCAAGCTTCACAGATATCTGCTGTGAACTATGGTCCTTCTTAAAATCTGATCTCTCGACACTGGATATCTCTAGGTAACTTTTGGCCTGTTTTGCAAGGGGTGGGAAACCAACACTGTTGTATTATATTAATCAGTCTCCAACGAGGGATGATGTTAATTTAACATAAAGTAGTCCTCAACTTACAACCACAATTCAGCCCAAAATGTATGTTAAGTTAGAAATTTGTTAAGTGAGTTTTATCTTATTTTAAAGCTTTTCTTGCCTCATTTGTTAAGTGACTCATTGCAGTTGTTAAATTATTAACACAATAATCTTGTTTCCCCATTGACTTTGCTTGTCAGGAGGTTGCAAAAGGGGATCCCAATTCCTTGGGACCTCAACGCTGCTGTAACTTTATTATTTATTTTTATTTTATTTATTTGATTTATATACCGCCCCTCTCCTCGTGGACTCGGGGCGGTGCACAGCCAGTCACAATATTAAAAAT
>JANHFP010009755.1:178706-190048 GCA_032468135.1 Calamaria suluensis
GAGAGAGAGAGAAAGTGAAAGAAAAGAGAAAGGGTAGTACCGTAGTCACCGTAGCGAAGCACGGGTACCTGCTAGTTGCTAATATATGTTTAGTTCTTTTTTACATATTTGACATCAATATGATAGTAATATAAATGTTTTATTCAGTGTAGCTATTAAAATATGTTGTGCATAGCATGGCATAATTTGTGTATCCTGTTTTAGAGCATTTCCAGTCTTTCTTCCTCAACAATTCAAATGGTAATTGTTTTCCTTCACTGTTTTTGATGTTTGCCAGGAAGTGAGGTTTATTGTACAATAGAATATTTTTATTTGGCCCATACAATGGGTACCCTAAATAAAGGAAAATGGTATTGACTTGTACATTTTCTGGGTGGCCATTGAATACAGTGAACAAAATAACTTAATTAGATAAACATCTATCCTGATGTTTTAGAAAAGGTAAACTATTGCAAGCAGGAGGGTCAAACCTATGGAATATTAAGCATTGGAACTATGGATGTTTAATTAAATATTCAGTGTGGTTATACAAGAGAAATGACTTCAAATATACAGTTTATAAGCCTGGACCAATTATAGAAGCTTGGACTATAATTAATGGGACCAATTAATATGCCTCATCTTCAAGTGCAGGTGGAAAGAAAACATCTGCCTGCGCTTTCTTGCTCTCAGTCCCCCATGGCATTTAATGGATGGAGTCAATCTGTGTGTACAATCTATGTGTTAAAAGGTGAGGAAATCAGTACCCCTGCAGCATAACATTTTCAACCTCTGACTGTGCCTCCCCCCATAGAATTTTAATTTTGGTTCATAGTAAAACCTGTTTGCTACACTTCAACTGTTGCTAGAAATCTCAGTGAAAACATGTTGCTGGAACCTTTCTCTTATCATAACTGAAGTTTCAGAAGAAGTTAATTGAGAGATAAAAACCCGTTCTATAGGGCAGGGGTGTCAAACTCGATTTCATTGAGGGCTGCATTAAGTTTGTGCTTGACCTCTGTATGTGTGTGACTAGGGTGGGTGTGGCCAACTTGACATCACTCATTTCATGGAGCCCTCTGCCAGCGAAAACAGGCTCCTGATTTCCGTTTTCGGGTGCAAGCTCTATTTTCTGCTGCAGTAGTCTGCCAGTGAAAACAGAGCTCGGGAAGGCCATGGGCAAGTCCTTTGCTGTTTCCAGAGCGGTCCTTCAGGCCAGATCTAAGCACCCCATGGACTGGATCCAACCCATGGGCCTTGTGTTTCACACCCCTGCTATAGGGCTTTTTACAAAAACAACTTGATAGGATTTTTGGGGGATTCAGCCTTATTAAAATGTTATAGTTTGGAAGTCATTCTTCATTAGAAGGTCTGTAACAAGCTGGTAGCCTTTCAGAAAAGGAAACGGAAAAAAGGAATAAAGCCACTCTTGCTTTGATTTGTTCTGAGTTTTTTTTGTGCGCTAATCCACATCTCATTTTCTTCTCCCAAAGCTCTTTCTTCCTCTTCTGAATCTTCAGTGCTCCCCAGATGTCCATGCATTTCTGTGCAAAGCCTTTGTGCCTGCTTGCTTTGAACAAACACGTGTTGTACAACCTTGCCGGAGCCTTTGTGCAAGAGTGTATGAGGACTGTAAAAAGATGATAGACATGTTTGAAATTGGGTGGCCTAAGGAACTTGAATGCAGCAGGTATAGTGCTTTTCATATTTTTTCCTCTTATTTCTATTTGTTGAATTTATACTCTGTGGCAGTCTCCTGATTTCTTGTCTTAGGTCCAGTTGAATATCTCTTTATATTGCAGATATATGGCTCTCTGTTTTTGCACCCAGTTGAAACCGCATCAAATAATTGCTCCATTATGAATATAATTTATATGGTATTATATAGTATCTGATACCCCAAACTGTAGTCCATAGTCTCTCATTTTTAGGGACAGGAAAATAATTTTATGAATTGGGTATCTGCATATTTAATCATTAAATTAGCATTCAGCTTTCTTCCCAAAATTCATGTCCTTGAACATCCTTCCTCTTTCAGGGAACACATAGTGAAAACATTATTAAATTAAATTAATCATGATTAAGTTAAACTAAAAACTACAATGTTTTAGTTTTTGCAAGCCTTGAGAGTTACTCTTTGGATTAGATGTTGTGATTTTGACATAATTGACCTTTCTTTAATTCATTTTGTTGCTCAGTTATCATTGATGTTTCATTGTTATCTAACAGTTATTTTATTTTATGAGGTTAAAATGCAACTCAGGTCCATCTTAGCTTTCTGAGCCGCGATGATTGGGAATCCTGAGAGTTGTAGTTTAGCACATTTAAATGATATTATCCTCCCCATTCTAGATATTTAACTGGGTGTTTGGCTTCAGGTTTTTTCCTCTTTAGGAAAAACTGTAGATTTTATAGATAATTGAGAAGAGCTTGCAACCATTAGTATGAAAGCTAATTAGTGAATGGAAATTTCTATAGGATGGAAGTAGCGCTTGATGGCATGTGCATCAGTTTTATATTTCCAGTGTAGATGCAGCAGCTCTAAAGAGATGCCAATTGTTAGGAATTATGAAGGGTTCTTGCTCCTTACCATACAGAACAAGTGTTTAGGCTTGGGGCCATTTTTGGTTCCAGTTTTTATTTATAACAATTGATGACTTAGATCTGGCCACTTTTTCTTAACTAAAGATTCAGTCTTAGCTATTTAGGCTTGGAAAACCTTGTGTTAACTATAGCAGTTCTCCACTTGGAGCTACTATAAAGAATGTGAATTCTTCAACTAGTGTATAGTGCTCTAAATAACTGCTTAACAGACCTTTGAAAGTTACTACTTATGCCCAGCAATTGTTAACTTTTCTCTATATTAGCACAAGTCCTTTTAAAAAGCCTTAAGCAGTTTGTAAAGTGGGAAAGTTATTATTGGAGCTCTGGATTGACTTTTAGTAACTTTTGTATTTGAAGCACAAGAAGCACATTATTGCTTCAGTGTACCTGAGACTGTGTTTCCTCATAGTGACATTTTGTGGATTCTTGCCTATGATGTTTGTTTTCGTTAATTTGTATGTATATAGATTACAATTTTCTATAAACTATCATGCTTTCTTTTATCTAAAAGATTGCATGAAAATAATGAAGTGTGTGTATATTTACAAAACATTTAAGTTGAACACTTGGAATTACAATAAAAGTTTTAATATGGTAAAATATTTAACCTTATTTAATAAAGATTTACAAATAAAATACATATAGAGCACGCCTCATGTTTTGAGAGGTTTTGTATGTGTTTAGAGTAACAGTCAAAATGGAACCCCATGGAGTATCATAACCAATTTTACCCTCTTTTGACTTTCTAGATTGGATGACTGTGATGAAACTGCTCCTGTCACTGCTATTACTACAAGAGCCCTGGACACATGGAAGATCCCAGGGCAGCCCAGAAGGGACTATGGATTTTGGTGTCCACGTCATTTGCAGACATCCAGTGGACAAGGCTATAGGTTTTTAGGCATTGAGCAGTGTGCACCCCCTTGCCCCAACATGTACTTCAACAATCATGAGCTAGAAATTGCCAAAAGCTTTATTGGCATTGTTTCAATTTTTTGCCTTTGTGCCACTCTGTTTACGTTTCTAACATTTTTGATAGATGTGAAAAGGTTCAGGTATCCAGAGAGGCCAATTATATACTACTCTGTTTGTTACAGTATAGTGTCTCTCGTTTACTTCCTCGGGTTTGTCCTAGGAAATAAAACAGCCTGTAATAAGAGTGACGAGAAGCTACAGCTTGGTGAAACAGTTGTGCTTGGTTCTCAGAACAAAGGTTGTACCCTTGTTTTTATGGCTTTGTATTTTTTCACAATGGCCGGAACTGTCTGGTGGGTGATCCTCACAGTCACTTGGTTCCTTGCTGCTGGAAGAAAATGGAGCTGTGAGGCTATTGAACAGAAAGCCATGTGGTTCCACGCAGTTGCCTGGGGCATGCCGGGGTTTCTCACAGTGATGCTCCTTGCCATGAACAAAGTGGAAGGAGACAACGTTAGTGGCGTCTGTTTTGTTGGCCTCTACGACTTAGCTACATCTCGATATTTTGTTCTTCTGCCTTTGTGCATTTGTGTCTTTGTTGGTTTATCTCTCCTTTTAGCGGGTATAATTTCTCTAAATCATGTGCGGCAAGTCATACAGAATGATGGCAGGAATCAAGAGAAGTTGAAAAAATTCATGATTCGAATTGGTGTCTTCAGCGGCTTATACCTTGTACCTCTAGCGATACTCTTGGGCTGTTACATCTATGAGCAGGTGTATAGGAAGATCTGGGAAACCACTTGGGTTTATGACCACTGTGATCAATTCCATATACCCTGTCCTTATCAGGTAAGATTGAAATATTAGCACATTTAATGCTTGAATAACAAAGAATGGGATATACAGTTTTGGGGTCTGGTTGTATGTTTTGATGCATCAGTTAGTCCACAGGCTAGGAGAACATTGTTTTGAAAGAATATTTGATACTACCAGTACTTTTAGGAGACCTGCAAAGTTTCTGTAACTCTTAAATATGGTAGTTCAAGAAATTGTATTATTTCTTGTGTGAGGGCCAAATTCATTGTATTTGTCAAGTGTATAGAATACTTTAGAACAGGCTAAGGGCTTCATAATTGTAATTCTTCATTTGAAATACAAAATGTGTTACTGGAGGATAATCTTGTAGGTTTCGGATCTGGTGTCTTCCTATTACAGAAGATATTTTTAAAAATTGTTATGTAAATAGTATCTTCATAGAATAGTTAGCAGCATCCTCAGCACTGGATGTGTACATATATACTTACATTTTTAAACTTTTAAAATTGAGAAAATAATTTGGATAACAAACATCTTAATTAAATGGACATTTGAGGTCAATATGTACCCCTCTCCGATAAAGTCAAAAGTTTACATTTAGAAACAAAAATAAGCAAGGTAAGTATAACTGCAAGTTAAATATCCTTGATATCATTTGAGAGTGTCATTTCAGTATTATAAAACTTTGAAGTACTAAAGCAGTTTCATTTTTTTCCTACAAGATACCTCAGGTTTTATGGTCTATGAAATTACAAAGGCTGGGAAGTTAGTTAGTTCTGATCTCGATTATGGCAAAAGGAAAAAAAAATCCATCTTGCATTTGTACCGTTATAATTTCTAGAGACTCCAGTTGTGTGTGTGTAGAGTAGATATTCTTGGTTTGAGTTTTTAGTCTTTCCACTATAAATCAGAAACACCTATTTTTCATTTTGTTGAAATGTAATGCAGGAAAACCATTTTCCGTTGTATTTCTAATAAATGCTTATTGTTTTCCAGGTTCAAACATTAGCTAGACCAGAAATAATTTTGTTTCTAATGAAGTACCTGATGACTTTAATTGTTGGCATCTCTCCAGTCTTCTGGATAGGAAGTAAAAAGACCTGTTCAGAATGGGCAAGTTTCTTCAACAGAAATCGCAAAAGAGAGTAAGATACGTTTTTGTATTTTGTTATTTTTACTTATAGATAATATACCTTTAATACTATATGCTTTAATGCATTAAAATGCCTTAATACTTCCTTACTTGGAAGATACATATTTCCAAGTTTGTATCTTAGAATGCTTTGTGACTTTCTCCTTGTATTGTGGTGATAAAGTGCTTTAGGGATATGAATACTGTGATCTAGAGATAACACTGTTTTGTTTTACTAAAAACTGCATATGAAAATACCAGTAACAGACATATGAGCACTTTTAGATGCTAAGTGACATAAGTATACTAGTTTTATGAACAGTCCAAGTTCAGAATGAATTAAGGGCTCAAGATTTGACAGTTTATCCAGATTCTAGCTTTGTTCACATGAAGCCAAATAAGCCAGTGACATTTTTAGCTGAATGTGTTCTAAACCCCAGTCCCATAATCTAATGTATTACATAGTCATAGTGCATTTTCAGTAAATTATAGTTTAGAAATGATAAGCAAGCATGCTCTGAAAATATAGGAATTTGTAGGCAACTATTAGTGCTGTGTTCAAGCCATTGTTACAAGTTGAATGGAGCTAAATAGTAGAGAAAGGAACAATTAATGGAATGGTTTGCAGAGCAAAGCAGATAGTTCTCTCCTTCAGTGATATGTGCAGCTAAATAAATTTGATAAATGAATAAATAGGCTGAGAAACCAAGGATACATATGCAGGCCTAGGAAAACAATTGAAGAAAAAGATATAAAATAGCAAGAAAAAATAGGCCAAACTGAGTGAACACGCACACACAGCACTGTGAGCCTCACCAAGTAGACCAAGCAGGAAACGACTAGGTTAATGTTAATTATACTTTATTGTAAAGTTATATTAACAGAATCTTATAGTGTAGTTCTTCTACCATCTCCTTTACAGCTGAGAAACTAAGCAAAGTCCCTTCTGAGCTTCTTGCTCTACCCACTGTACAGTTGCGGCCTATACTGACTATTATCTGACCATCCCCAAACAGCATGTCTTCAACCTGTTTTCCAAAGTTTTTCCATATATTATCAGCAGTTGCACAGTATCAGAAGAAGATAGATGAAACATAAAATATGATAAACTGGATGGGTGGCTTTGTAGAGTTATCAAAATCAAAGGAAAAGACCAAGGATGTGTGGTTGGTAGAGCAACATTTCCTAGTATGGTGTCATTTAGATATAGTTAGACTCAAGCTACTACTGAGGCCGTTTCTCAGACAGGACGTGTACTTTGCAAGCTCCATTGATTTTAACAGGATAAGTTTCTGTAACTCCATAGTTTTCCCACCTGATTTTCTTCAGGTGTAATCTGCCAGAGTTACCTCATGGCTAGATGGGTGGCAAACAAATTTAATCAATAAATAAAATACTAAATTAGTATGGAGAAACTCCAATCTTCCAAAAAAATTTTTATAAAGTCTTTCCCTAGTCTTAGTAAGCATGGCCAATGGACAGGGATGATGGGAGCTAACAACATTTTGGGACGGGCAACATAAACTCAACCATTTAGCTAGATAATGGAATCATAAAGTTAAAAGGTCCATTTTTGCCACGAAGTCCAGTTCACTACTTTGTGTAAAAATCTAAGGCATCCAGGACAAATGACTAAAGTCACATTCGAGAACATGCAGTGAGGGGGATTCCATCACCATTTTTGGTAATTTCTTCTGCTTTTAATTGTTCTCCCTGCTACAAGATTAACTTTGCTTCCCAACTTTGTTTTCTTACCTCTGAATTGATAAAGAACAGGTCTTAAACTTTTTCATGATATGTCTTTGAGTACAGATAGTCCTCGACTTACAATTGGAGCCTGCCTGTTGTGGTGATAAATCGTGACAGTCATTAAGCAGGTCACCAACATGACCTGATTTTACACCTTTTTTTCCTCATAGCTTCAGTTTAGACTTAAAGTTAATCTTGTAATTATCGTCCTTGTTTTCAGGTGTTCCTTCATTGAGTTGCTAGTAACTTTATTTTCCTCTTCAATTTTATTTTGATCTGGAAAAAGTCCCCAGAGAAAGAGAGCACAGCTCTGTATTTAACTTCTTCCATTATCTGTCACCTCCCATAGCCAAGACGTTCCTCCTGCTGTCTAGCCTGAATCTGTTTCCTTGGAGTTTTAATTTGCAGATTCTGGTCCTGCCTCTGGGGCAGTAGCAAAAACATCTACTACCTGTTCCGTGTGATCATTCTTTAGATATTTGAAGTCTGCGGTTATATCTCTTCTCAGTATTCTATAGACTAGACCTGTGATGACGAACCTATCACACACATACTGGAAGTGGCATGCAGAGCCATCTCTCCAAGTACCCCAGCTGTCTCCCATTGCTTTTCCGGGTTCCAGCGTGCACATGCTCCCTGGCCAGCAGGTCTTCGCACATGGAAGCACCGGAAACCGGAAGAGCAGCTCCCTGGCGTACATGCACATGCCGGGAAGCTGAGCTTCTGGTTTCCAGCTGGTCTTCACGTGCGCATGCATGCCAGAAACCAGTAGACCAGGTGACCAGCGCATGTGCTCACCGAAAACTGGAAGGTCAGCTGCTCTTCCAGTTTCAGGTGTTCTTTCCCATGAATGCTAGGGAGCTGCTCTTCCAGTTTCTGGAGCTTCCCTGCTCGTGTGCGCATGCTCTCGTTTCAGCACTAGGTGCCAAAATGGTTCGCCAACACTGGACTAGACATACCCAGATCTTTAATCATTCCTCAAGGGCTTTAGTTTCCAGACCTTCAACCTTGTTTAGTTTTTCTCTAAAGAATTCAAACTTGTCAATATCTTTTTGAATAGTGATTCCCAGAACTGGACACAGTAGTGACCAGGACAGAATAGAAAAAAATAATAATTCCTGTACCATGGAACCTATGCTCCAGTTAATGAATTTTCCAGATAGTACTTTTTAACAGCTTGATCACACAATTGGCATTGTTGACAGATCCCTTTCACACAGTCAAGGCTGATCTCCACCATTTTATAATTTGGCTTTATGTTTCTTCTCCCTAGATGCAAGATTTCATATTTAATCCTTTCTTGTTAATTTCTATCTACTTCTTAAATTGTCTAGGTATTTTGTAATTCTCTTTTTTTTTCCATTTTAAGTATTAGTTACTTTTCCCAACTTTATGTCAGCTGTAAATATTACAAGCTTTCCTTGCAGTTTATTTTCATTTCTGCAGATTTACTATGAAAATTGAAAAAATATTGGAAGTACAATCTGGCATAACATGAAATCTACAAGTATTTTGAGATTGACTTGAATAAGTTGGAGGTTTTAGGTTCAGTTGATATATCTAAATAATTATAGAAAAAAGGGATAACTGTAATTTTTTCTATCTCTTTCCCCATCAGTCCAATCAGTGAAAGCCGGAGAGTGTTGCAAGAATCATGTGAATTTTTCTTAAAACACAACTCTAAAGCAAAGCACAAAAAGAAACACTACAAATCCAGTTCTCACAAACTGAAAGTGATTTCGAAATCAATGGGGACTAGCACGGGTGCTACAAGCAATCATGGGACTTCCGGAGTGGCCATTGCTAACCATGATTACTTAAGCCATGAAGCTTTAACTGAGATCAAAAGTTGTCTGGAAGCATCTGAGAGAGAGATGGAACCAGATGGCATGCCTAGTCAGAGAGTGGAGGAAGAAGAGCGTCCTCATAGTGAACAAAGCTTGTTACAAGTGCGATCCAGCCCTACAGTGCCTGTGCAAGAACAAGAGAGCAAAGCAGACAACAAGCAAGATATTGCCAGCTTGTCTGAAAGCATGAAGAGAACAGCTGAAGGACAGTAAGAAAGTTTCTGCTTTAGTTTGTATCAACTACTGTATGTTCTTACTAGCTGCAAAAGTAGCAAAAATGTAAAGAAACGTGTTTCCTGAAAATACGCCTGTGCTAGGCATAGACATTAAAGCAAAGCAAAGGCAATCTGTACATTTTGGCACAAAACAAAACATTAGATGCAGTCATTCAGATAGTAAATGTTTATATGGCTAAAATACCCAAATAATAGAGTAGGTTCCTTGCTGGTAAAGGCAATGGCAGTGTAATTTGTTCAGAGGAAATACAATGCAAATAGAGTGTACATGAACATGGTTGACCACTGCTCACACAAGTGGGGATAAGCACATTTGCTTGTCCGCCATTTCCATGGCCCGGTTGCAAATAGGTCACAACCCGCTAGTAGGCTGTGGCCCAGAGGCTGGGTACCCCTGGACTGTGACATCTCCACATCAGTTACTGATTTTCAAAATGAATCTCCTTCCACAGTACTGTAGAGTAGTGCATGTTAAAATGCTAAATAATGAAATCATGAAGGAATACGTTAAATCCTATATATGGTCCTATTTTAACAACTAGCCTACTGTCCCTGAGACTTTCTAATTACATTATAGCAAAACCTATTTCTAATAAACATAATAGCAACAGCACTTTGACTTATATACCATTCCTAGTTCTTTACAGCCTTCTCTAAGCAGGTTACAGAGTCAGCATATTGCCTCCAACAATCTGGGTCCCCATTTAACTAAACACGGAAGGGATGGAAGGCCAAGTCAACCTTGAGTCTGTGGGAATAGAACTGCCGGCAGTTGGCAGAATTACCCTATAATACAGAATAGCCCCATAATTTCCAGATATCTGATAGACTAAGTACAGATTCCAGAAAGCCCTTGGTTATAAGAGTTGTGGTGGCCCAATTACAGGTAGTTCTTGACTTAAAGCCATTTGTTTCGTGACTGAAGTTTCAGTGGCACTGAAAAAGTGACCGATGACTATTTTTCACAATTAACAATCATTGCAGCATTTTCCATGGTCACCTGACCAAAATCTTGACACTTAGTAAATGGCATGTATTTAGGATGGTTGCAATGTCCTGGAGTCATGTGATAACCTTTTGCAACCTTCTGACAAGCAAAGTCAATGGAGAAGCCAGATTACCTTAACAGTTGTTTTACTAATTTAACAACTACAGGGATTCCCTTAACAACTGCAGCAAGAAAGGACGTAAAATGGGGCAAAACACACTTAATAACCGTTTTGCATAGCAACCAAATGTTATGGCTCAATTATGGCCTCAATTATGTTCCTACGTCAAGGACTACCTGTAATTGGATTTCTGTGAGAGTTTGAAGAGAAGCCTCCAAATTCATAGGAGAATTCTAATGTCAGAGATTTTGTGTGGAAAACGCTTGCAACAGAGGATTTTAGGGCAATAATGCCATTTGATATGAAGATTCATATATGCAGAATCCTTTCCATCTATCCATCTCTGTTAGAGCCTGGGAAACAAACAAAGGGACTTATCAGAAAGTGGTAGATATACTTTTCCTGCACTGCCCTAATTGTTACCACCAGGGCTCTGGATTCATTGGACAAGTAGAGTTGGCAATTATTGCTTTATAGCAATGATAGCAAACCTTTTCCAGATGGAGTGCCCAAAGCGCATGTGTGCTGCATGTGACTGAACCCCCAAATGCAATGTGCACTTGCCCCCCACATGTGCATGTGACCTCCCTCATGTGCCCACCACATGAGTGTACCCCTTGCTCATCCCTGCACCCACATACATGGGTGCCTGATCCTCCCATACACACCCCACCCCCATGCATGCACACCTGACCCCCCACATGTCCCGACCCTCCCATGCATGCATGTGCCCGCCTCCATGCATGCACGGCAGAGACCCAACAACCAGCTGGCTGGCAGGAGGTACATGCGCATGCGTGGCAGAGCTGAACTGGGATCATGGCTCACTTTTCTACAGAGAGGACGCTGCGTGCCTTCTGTGGCGCACATTTATTTATTTTATTTATTTATTTATTTATTTATTTATTTATTTATTTATTAAATTTTTATACCGCCCAACTCCTCACGGACTCTG
>JANHFP010009760.1:0-14058 GCA_032468135.1 Calamaria suluensis
TGATAACTACCCGTTGAGTGCGGTTGGTCAGCCAGTTACGAATCCATCTGGTGGTAATGCTGTCCAAGCCACATTTTACCATCTGGTGGTAATGCTGTCCAAGCAGTGGAATTGGACAGTGAGGAGGCTGGGCAGGAACATGGACCAGTCCTGAAGTCTGGGGAAGGTCCGGATGAGGGCTCTGCATTGGAGGCAGAGATAGGGCCAGGGCCATCTGCGAGTGATGTGCAGACTCCAGAGCCTCCAGAATCGGACAGCAGAGAGGCAGAGGAACAGAAAGATCCTGCTCCTAGTGTACGCATGCACAAGCTGTCAGAAGGTGAGAGCAGCTAACGTAAAAAGGACCACTCAGGAGTAAGCCCAGGATATGATTGGTCCTTTCAATAAGGCTTAAAAGAGTAGCAAAGGCACTTGGGCTCTTTGTAGGAAAGCAACATTGCTAAATCTGTCTCCAGGCAGTGTTTCTTGTTTCTGAACTTTGTGGGGCTTTGCCAAGAAAGGCCTTTGGCATGGTATGAAATAAGTTAAGGGTTTGTGATAAGCTCAAAGGACTTGTTCTGAAGGACTTGTTTTGCAATTAATTTGGATTCAGCTGGGATTGAAGTAATTCTCAGCTGTTATAATAAAATATATTTGTTTGGGACTAATTGTGTCTTGTACTGACTAAGTAAGCCTAGGTCACAACAACATATGGGCTCTACAATTTTAGAATCCCAAGCCAGTAGGCTTCCTAGAATTCTGGATCTGTATCTCAACACATCTGGAGATCAACAGATTAAGGAAGATTTCTCTTCACAAAAGTGCAGCTTGATGCCACACAGAGTCTTCATCTCTTTAATTTAATTTAATTTAATTGGTTTAATAGAAAAAAATCTGGCAATACTTACACATTTATCTCACAACTTAAAATACCTAAACCATCTTTTGGGCTATGTCACTTTAGACTGAAGGTTGCAGGGAGGTGTTAAAGTGCACAACATGTAAACATTTCTTTAGGAAAAGGAGTAAACTAATTCATCCAGTGTGTTTACAGATAGTCCTTGACTTATAGCTACAACTGAGCCCAAAATTTATGTTGCTAAGCAGGACAGTTAAGTGAGTTTTCCCCCATTTTATGACATATTTTTTGTCACTGGAATTGTGAATTTAGTAACATCGCTGTTAAGTTGAACCTGGCTTTCTCACTGACTTTGCTTGTCAGAAGTTCACACAAGATAATCATTTGACTCTTGGATGCTGCAGCCATCAAAAATATGAGCCAGTTGCAAATGTTGGAATTTTGATCATTTGACCATTGGGGATTCTACACAGCTTGCAAATGTGGAAAATGGTCATAAGTCACTTTTTTCAGTAGAATAGAATAGAATAGAATTCTTTATTGGTCAAGTGTGATTGGACACGCAAGGAATTTGTCTCAGTGTACATAAAAGAAAAGATACATTCGTCAAGTATCATTGTAACTTCAAATGGTCACTAAATGACTAATTTGTAAGTTGAAAACTACCTTTATATGTGTGCGTTTGGAGAGAAAAGTATTCCTTTCACATAGCAGTACATGGAAAAGTGTATTGCACAACAAAGGATTTTTATATGGGAAAAGATTCATGAAGAACCATAATTTGCATAGCTAAAGGGTATTTTATGCCCTGATAGTTATTTGTGTCTCTAATGTCAGAAATGGAATTGGAAGCATATCCAAGCTACAACTTAATATTTTAGGACATGTATAAGAAAAAATATATCTGTTGAAATGGGCAAGAACAATCTCTGCTATTTTAGTTTCCTGTAGGAAAAAGCCATTGTGCTGTTGTTATTATTATTTTTCTAGTTCAAGTTCCATAATGGTGTGATGGATATTGGAATTGTATGATGATGATGGATGAAATCCAGTTTTGGTGCTGGAATGACCCTGAATGTTCATTTTTTGAGAACAAACGATATCTAATGAATTGAATTTTTTACCAAGAGAGTTGCAAGTGCTAGAAGGGACAGCCATTAACAAGGTAGTTTCATTCATGTATACATCAATACTTCATTCAGTTTATGCTGTATGTTGATGCAGTGATTAATTAAAATTATATTTTTTCATCAGGTTCAACTTCACTGCTCCCACGAATCAAACATCTTTGGCAGAGGAAGAGAAAAAAGATCAAATGTTCTAAAAGACCTTTCTTAGACTTTTTGACTAATTAAGTGTAATTATCAACAACAAATCATATGCATTAATTGGGCGTTCAGTCTCTCATAACTGAACAAGCATCAGGTACATGTCAAAAGAATGTACAAAAAGGAGGGACAGCATCTATAAAAATGGCTTCTTTGAAAACATAATTAGTAAATCTGGTGTTTACAAGCCAAAGTATTTTCTTTCTGAAGGAATGTCTGGATGGCTTTGGTGAAGATATGAAAGAACTGTTAAAAGGAGGGTGGGAGGAGAATGAACCATTAAGAACTGCCTTGGATAAGATCTTACACAGTCCAAATATTAAAGCAAGTATGAGAAAGAAACTCAAAATAATCATGCCCTGGTTTTGTATAGTATTAGATGGGACAGAAAAAACAATAACTTGAAATGACTTTCAACATTCTGGTTTTCTGTTGTAAAAGTAGCAGTCTTGAGATCTCTTCAGAGTTCTCTTGCTCTGGCCTATCCCAAAAGGCTGAAGTATTGCAAAAATAAAGGATGGGCTGTGTTGCATCATGAGTTTAAGGACAACAGGACATCAAGTAATGAACTGCATAGGTTTATTGGTCGAGACATAAACTGCAACTCATAGCTATGGCAGTTCCCTTATAAATAGGAGCTTCCCAGGATATTAACCAATCATTACACTCCATTTCCCTGCTCAATTGTAACAACTTAATTAGTTCTGAATTAGTCACATCCTAACACTTACTACCAATTTAGTCACTTCCTAACACTTAACACCAATTTAGTCATATCCTAACACTTAACACCAATTAAGTCATTTCCTAACACTTAACACCCCTTCCCCCTAGATGCAATTACCCTTATAAGTAATATAATCTCATAAGTATGCCAGTTGTTTAGTAGATCGGGCTGAACGGCGTACATTCTCTTCATTTTGGACATTTTGTGGATTCTGCTCTCCTTCCTCGACTTGTGTATCTCTGTGTATGTGTATTGCTTGCGGCTCCCTATTTTCTACTCGTGGTTGATCACTTACTGGCTCTTCCGCTTCCCCTTGATCTGTATTCACTGCTTCTGATATGGTTGTTCTCATTAACTTAATGTGTAAACATTTTGAATAAGTGTCCACTGTAATTAAATATGTATGCCATTTGCATGGTCCTGCAAAATCAATGTGGATGCGTGACCATGGTGTCTTTGGTATGTCTTATTCTCATATAGGTGCCTTTGGAGGGGCCGGTCTAGATTCTTGGCAAACTCTACACTTATAACATAGTTTCTAATTGTAAGTTGCCAGAAACTCTGTCCAACGGAGCATACATGGTGGTAACACAACCGGCATAGGCCGCTCACCCACAATGATGCCCAAAAGAGGTTTATGATTGGTGATCAGTGTAATATGGCGCCCATACTCATGGAAATGTTTAATCCCCACCCCAGCAGCTAGAGCCTCTTTATCTAATTGACTATAGTTCCGTTCTGCTTTAGATAAAGTGCAGGAGTAATATGCAATTGTTGCTTCCCTCCTATTTGGCATATAATGACTCAACACAGCCCCCAAACCAAAAGGGGATGCATCACAAGTCAAACAAAGAGGTAGGTGAGCTGAATATTGAACCAAAAGTGAACTGGAAGTTAATAATGTCTTAATGTGGGCAAAAGCCTCCGCTTCTTTTTTTGATGTAAAATTAGCATCCAGTTCATCCGAACCAGTCCAGACTGGCTGAATCCCACCTCTGCTAATGACCACACAAAGCCCTTATAAACAGAAGAAGACTGACATCCCCTAAACTCTGTTGAAGATGTTACCTAGCCTGGTAACAAAACATTTGGAAACCAACCCACAACTTGGAGAACAAACATTCACCCTCATGCACTAAATTATTTGAAAGGGCAAATGACTGCAAAAATAAAAATGAAAAATGAAGTGGCATTTTATATAGAGAGAATAAGAATATGTTTTGAGCAAAAAATAAATATAATTTACCCTATATAGTTATCCATAGCTGCATTCCTAGAAATAAATGAACATAACAACATTAGCTTTAATTCTTGCAACCTAAAGAGAATTAGTGTGGTCTAGAGCAGTCTTTCTCAACCTCAGCAATTCCTCAGTCCACACATCTTGAAACTTACTAAGCTTGAGAAACACTGGCTTGCAGAGCATGAAGGACTCTGCATGACCTAGGAATCCACAGGAAAGACTCACTATCTGACAATTGCTTGGTGATCGAATGATCACACACTAATTCACATCCTGAGATGAAAGAGACAAATAAGTTCCTAAACCACAATTGGTATTCTTCAGAATCCTGACATCAATTTACAAGAGACATAGTATATGGCCAATAGTAGGAATGCTCCAGGACTACAATTAATTTTCCCAACATTTCAAAAGACTGTAGGAGGTTGTCCAGATGTCTACTTATATCATTGCAGATGGGGGGACACAGACAAATTTGGGATTAAGGATAGGAATGGGAAGTGGGATACCTCTGCAACTGAACAATCCCCATTTCAGAAAATATTCTGAAATACTAAAACTGTTCAGCATCATTGTTAAACAAGAATTCCTGAACTGAGAACTCAAACTTTTAGGAGAACCTCAACTCCATATAGGTTGAAGACAGTGGTGGAATCCAATTTTTTTTTTACTACCGGTTCTGTCGGCTTCGTGGGCGTGGTGTGGTGGGCATGTCAAGGGAAAGATACTGCAAAATCTCCATTCCTACCTCACTCCAGGGGAAGGATACCAAAAAATCCCCATTCCTACCCCACTCTGGGGCCATCCAGAGGTGGTATTTGCCGGTTCTCTGAACTGCTCAAAATTTCTGCTACAGGTTCTCCAGAACCTGTTGGATTTCACCCCTGGTTGAAGGGCCGCTCAGGTGAGTAGATAAGTTTTTTTAAAAAAGCAGGTATGAATTTTTGAAAGAAATTTGACTGTAATCTGTTTTGATATTACCTCCATTCTGTGGGGTAGGGGAGAAACTAGTTTATGATTTCATAAACCATCTTACACCTATATTAACATAGGCTTTTGTAGTCCCATCATTTTCCAGTGTTTTATGGCCCAGTTTATTTAGGAACAATGACGGTGTGGGGAAAATAAAGTGGCACTTTGGGATGGAACATTTATTTTGTACCGATAAAGGAGAGACTCAAACAATCCATCTTTTGTAGAAAATAATACAATTAATTAACGTTTTAGTCCCCATTTGCTTAGTGCAAACAGACACTAGATTAGCTTTGGGGCTGTAACACTTCTTGATTCATTCTGCAACTTTAATTAACTTCACCAAGCATCAAAAAGAGATTAGCAGATGCTCTTTCAAATTATAGTTTCGATGGGATTACTCCAAGGAAAAAGGAAAAAGCTTCCATGAGAAAAAAGGTGGTTTTCTTTGGGGCTTTTTATGCCTTTAAAGTGCTTCTCATTAATTGCTAATAGTTTTTTCCTCTGCCTCTCTGCCTGGAGGGGAGATCTGAGCAGTGGCTGTAGGATTCCCCACCCTATTCCAAAACTCACAAGGCACAGCTTGTCTTTGTCTGATTTCTAACTTGTTGCTTGTCCTGCTGGGTTTTAATTTATTTCTCTTACTTTAAAGCAAGCCCATGAAAAGCTTTCCTGGGCTGCATCCTTCCTATGCTTCTGAAGAATCAGTTACTGAAATCGCAACTAGATTTCCTGCCAAACTGCCCCAAAGTAGCAAAAAGTTGGTCCTTTTCCTTTCTTTCTTTCTGTCTCTCCCCCTCACACCCCATGCCTTGTAGGCATCTCTGTTTTTCCTCCTCCTTCTCACAGATGTTTTGCATTACTACATAGTTGTGAACAGGAAAGCAGGAGATTGTGGAATATTTTCTTGGATTAAGTAATGCATGAATTTATGTAGGAGACAGATGAATTTATCAAAACCTCATTTGTTGATTTCTTGATTTCAGGAGCTTCTCCCACCCATTTTTTCATATTTATCTCCAAAGTTAAATTATTATAATATTAGACATAAAATGTCCATCCTGGTTGAATGCTGAAATATATCTGAAATATGTGATACAATATTATAGTACCCACCTTACATGTCTACAACCAATTATAAACTTTCCCATCTATAGTTAATAAAAATACTTTGTTGCATAGAAAGATGTCTCTAATGTGGAAATCTATTTATCAATCAAGTTGGCCTACCATCTATTCATTACATAAAAAAACTGGTCAACAGTAACCCCAAAAAATAAGTCAAGAATTTGAAGCCCTCCGTTAATCATCTGTTATTATATTTAACATGTAGAAAGCCTGCAAATGGCTTCCAGTCTCTTACAAACTTGTCTAATCCATTGTCTCTAATCAATGTGGCTAATTTCACCATCTCTGCCAGTATTATCATTCTGTATTATAAGTCAAATTTCAGTATTCTCCTTTAATTATAAATATATCCTTCTCATTCACTCTAGTGTCCAATCTTCAAAGTTTCTCAAAACAAAACCATTTTCCCGTTAGAAGGGTGCTTAAAATGTTTCAAAACAGGTCACCAAAATGCTGGAGGTATGGGTATGAGAAAGCAACATATTATCATATGTAGTGGATCTGTATGAAAATGGAAATCTTATGGAATCAAATGCGAAATTGGATGGAGGAAATAACAGGACAGAATTTTTTTTAAAAAACGGAAACATTTCTGCTTGGGATTCTTGAGGGCAAAATGGACAAATAAATCAAATACATCATCGTACACATAATGACTGCAATTAGGATATCTATTGCACAAAACTGGAAAAAACCAGAAACACCCACCAAATTGGAAATTACGCAAAAGATATATGAATGTGCAGAATTAATTGTCAATGCAGCTAAAAAATAAGGAGAAATCAATTTATTATCAAGTATGGCACAAATGATATGATTGGGTGGAAACCAAGTATAATATTAATTAGATTTAGATCAATGAAGGTGAAAGTTACAAGACTAAAAGGATAAATACTGATAGTAAAGTTGCAAATACAATAGAGATAAATAGATAGTTATATAGCTTTTTTAAAAAGGTTTTATATGTATATCCGTGTATGTTTTTTCATTTTGTGTGTAAGTTTTGATGTATTGTATTGTTTTAATTGTTTATTATTTGTAAATATTTTTTAAATGTTTCTATTCAATAAAAACTATTTTTTTAAAAAATGCATTTAGGAAAGTACAGGAGATTTGTGGATATTGATTCCAAATCTTAGACTCCATCACTGTTCTATATCAGAAACCATCGTACAAAGTATGTATTAAAGCTGGAGAACTAAAGGCTACTCTCTTTGGGACTGTGCATGCTAATTACCACCAGTTCCAAAAAAGACAATGTTATCCTATGCTGCAACAACAGAAGGTTGCAACATTAAGATCACATGAAGTGTTAGTATCACTTTTTACTGCTTTGGAAAGAGCACATTTGGTATCCAGTTTTGGTCACCGTGATGGAAAAAAATAATGTTGAGAAGTGCAGAGAAGAGCAATAAAGACGATTGGGGGACTGGAGGCTAAAATATATGATGAATGGTTATAGGAATTGGATAGGTCTAGTCTAATGAAGAGATGGACTAGGATGATAGCAATCTTCCAATGTTTAAACAGCTACTTAAGGTAACAGGGTTAACTCTGATGCATCTGAGGGCAGGACAAGAAGTAACAGATGGACACGTAGGAGAGATTCAACCTAGAACTAAGGAGAAATTTCCTGACACTGAAAGCAATTAATCACTGAACAGCTTGTCCCCAGAAGTCATGGGTGTTTCATCACTGGAGGTTTTTAAGAAGAGATTGGACAGCCATTTATTGGAAATGGTATAGGGCCTCTTGCTTGAGCAGCAGTTGGACTAGAAGTATCTTCCAACTTTGTATCTTTCCAACCTTTCATAAATGCCAGTGCTCTGAGTATGTAATGACAACACACACAATTCTTTGAAGAAGACCAGTACTCTCTATTATAACCACTGCATGAGGGATTATTTATTTATTTATTTATTTATTTATTTATTTATTTATTTATTTATTTATTTAATTAATTAGTTTGAAATTATTTTAAAATAAGCAAAATCCAGATTCAGCCAAACTCTTTATCCATTTAATTTTTTTATAATCCAAGCTCTTAGCAAGTTTTCTTTTTCTTTACTGTAGAATATTTTTAAATCCTTGGGTGTATTTATTTCCCTTTCCCTTCATGGCCCTATAGATTGTAGGAACACTTACCAAGCAGTCTAACTGCTTTGCTGCTCCAAAGATCTCTGTAACTTTTACATACTTATAATACAAATGTGGTTTAGAAAGTAGAGTTTAGGTGAGACTTAGTGTTCATTACAGGTCCCTGAGGCTATGAGCACTGCTGTCCACTGAGGCTATGAGCACCCTCTCTTTTCCTTGTTTTTTAGCACCTTTACTTTCAAGTTACCTCCAGAGTTCCTACAGTTTCCTTGCAGGGACCTACCTTACAAACCACATATGTACTCATTATGTGGACATGATATTTTGCTGAAGTGAGCCCTGGAGTTAAAAAAATATAAAGTTCATTGAATGCAATAAAGTTTTTCACATTTTATGTACCTATAATAGATCAGAGCTGGTTTTAGTCAGACCAGAAGATAAAATCATACTTG
Organism: Calamaria suluensis; assembly: GCA_032468135.1. Lineage (NCBI taxonomy): Eukaryota > Metazoa > Chordata > Lepidosauria > Squamata > Calamariidae > Calamaria > Calamaria suluensis. Next base: position 8,786 of record JANHFP010009760.1, read on the forward strand.
ACAGCTAGGAGAGGACAAATTCAACTTGCTTCTTAAACTATCAGGAAATATATCACATCACATTTCATAAAGGCCAGTGTTCTCAATATGTGATGGCAACACACATGATTCTTTGAAGAAGATCAGTACTCTCTATTTTAACCACTGCATGCAGGACTACTCTCTTTCAAATAAACCTCCAATGACAAATTATTTGAGTTGGTGCAAACTACATTTAGTAAACCAATTGCTCAAATGCAGGCTTAAGACTAAAAGTTGAACTTCAGAGGGCAATAAAAACAAAAAATTAGTCTGGTACAGTGGTGAAATTCAAGATTTTTTTATCACTGGTTCTGTGGGCATGGCTTGATGGGCGTGGCAGGGGAAGGATACTGCAAAATCTCCATTCCCACCCCACTCTGGGACCAGCCAGACCTGGTATTTGCCAGTTCTCTGAACTACTCAAATTTCTTCTACGGGTTCTCCAGAACCTGTCAGAACCTGCTGGATTTCACCCCTGGTTTGACAATTGCCAACAACTGGTTGATGAATAAATTCTTCCCAACAGGTTGGTCACATGCATTCTGTAGTCATTTTCGATCCATATTTCTGTATTTTTCTCTCCCCCCCTTTTTTTTGCAATAGTTTTCTTGAGTTACGAGCAGGCTGAAACAACCTCACTAAGGATGCAAATCAGGATGATAGCTCATCAATAAATACTAGGCTTGCAAGGAAAGGAAGGTAGAAAATGGTTTACATCTTTCCCAGGATAGTCTGCAACTATTTTACCTCTCTTCTACTCCCCAAACCTAGGAGAAATTTAGAGAAATATGATTTGATGGTTTTCTAAAATATTCTACATAGTGAACATACTGTACCTGCCCTTGAGGACTAGGAATGAAAGAAAACGCTGGGCATATTTTACTCTGCTGTACCTTTGATAAAGATTATTCCACATATCACATCTTTTCTGTTGCAATTTCCAGGTTAGTCCGAGCAATTTTCCGATTCCCTATTGCTATCAGACCGAAATGACTCAATCACATATAATATTGCAAAATTGTGTGTGATAGCATGTAGAGTCTGGTATGAGATTAGAGTCATTAGACTCAAAATGATTGGAGTAGCATAAAATCATTCATGCTCAATAAATACATAGAAAGAAGACAACATGTACGTAGGACACTTTTGTGAATGGCCATTTGACTATTAGCCGATTCCAATTTCACTTTTATCTTGGAGTGGTTTTTAAGAGTGTCAATGAAAATTGATGTGCTTATGCATGTCATATTGGGGTATTCTCTAACATGTGATTTCTTGTTTTATATGACTGTTTATTAGGCTTTATACATATGCATTTTATTTTTTTATTTTTTAAAAAATTATTTATTTAATTTGTCAACAATTACAAGGAAACAAGTAACAGTATAAACATAGACATTTGCACAGAAATTGGCACAATTAAGGATATAAATAGGCAAAACATAGATATAAACACATGGGATGATTACACATGTATGAGAACAGTAGGACAGGGACAGTAGGCATGCAGGTGCACTTATGGATGCCCCCTTAAAAATCATGAAAGGTCCACAGTAGACAGTTTAAGGGAAAAGGTATGGGGATTAGCGAGACTAACCATAGGATCAGGTAGGGTGTTCCAGGCATTTATAACTCTATTGCAGTAGTCATACTTCCTACAGTCTAGATTAGAGCAGTTTACATTTATTAAAGATTTTCTACGTGACTTAGAAAACCATGAAAAATAGAAAATTAAGAGAAAAGATAAGAGAAAGAGTGCAAGAAAGAAAACAGAAACCAATATTAGAAAAAAGAAATGGCATGCTATTTTTAGAGCATCTACAAGCAATCTTATTTCTCCTCATCTTTACTTTCAAATTTCATGTTTCCCTCTTCCCATATTCAACCCCTTTTAATTAGCAAAAGGAAAAAATCACTCATGTTGTTTTAACCATTTTCAGCAAAAAGTCTATCAAGGGGTTTGAATCTTTTATAAAACTGTGTGCTACAGGTAGTGTCCTTGACTTAAGACCCGTTGCTTGGCAACCGTTTGAAGTTAAAATGAACCTCCCAAAATATATGCACAACCTGGATTCGAAGTTCTGAGGCTGTCACTTACTCATGCGATTGCATTTTGGGTGTTTGATAACCAATCCACATTTATGTCCATTGGCAGTGTCTCATAGCCACGTGACTACAATTTATGATGATTGCAGAGAATGAGTTGACCATAGCATTTGCTTAATGATCACTACATTTGGTCATTTGTGTGGGTGCTTCTACTTACAACCACCTTGACATTGGATAGAAATTTGTGCTCCATTATGGTTGTAAGTCAAGGACCACCTGGATTTTACTCTTGATCAAACAAATCTATTTTGCATTTTTTTTCATATAACCAATCTTCTAAGAGATATTTGTTTGGACAGAATTAAGTTGATGTTGAAGTCTTGCTGTATACCTTAATGTCATGTCATCTTCTTGATAGAATGCAAAGGTGTATCTCTTGAAACATTTCCAACAAGTGAAAGCAATAGCCAAAAGATAGCTTGTCTTTTTTCCTCCTCTTTTCCCTTTATGTTCTTAACTCATTAGTCCCATTTGACACATACTATAATCTATGCTCTTTAACAAGTGCATTTGACGTTTTTGCTTAGAAACATTTCCCAATTATTTCACTTGGAAGGCCCAAATGGGTCCTTTTTCCAATGAAGACATGCAATATTTATTTGTTTGTTTGTTTGTTTGTTTGTTTGTTTGTTTGTTTGTTTGTTAGTTAGTTAGTTAGTTAGTTAGTTATTTGGTTATTTATTTGCTTATTATAGGTTTAATTAATTTGAAAATACTTTAAAATAAGCAAAATCCAGATTCAACCAAACTCTAATTAGACTCAACCAGTCTAATTGCTTTGCTGCTCTGAAGATCTCTGTAACTTTTACATACTTGTAGTACAAATGTGGTTTAGAAAGCGGAGTTTTGTTTTCTATTACAGGTCCCTGAGGGTACCTGTAGGGCACCGTCTTCCTTCTTTGGTTTTTGGCACTTTTACTTTCAAGATACCTGCAGAGTTCCTACAGTTTCCTTGCAGGGAGGTGCCTTCCAAATCACATATGCACAATCTCTTCAGTTTCTCCTTATCCAGAGAATCCCTGCCAGTCTGCACTCATTATTTGGTTATGGTTCTTCATTCAGCATTGTTCCTGTTCTTCACAGATCCATTAGTCAGCCATTTTCTCCACTTGGAAGCCTCACTTGCCATGGTTAAGAATTTTATTTCTCTGGCCTTCGGCTGTAATAATAAAAGTTAATTTGATTTTAAAATAAGTTATAGACATAACTTTCAGAGGATGGGGTAATGAAGCTCACCACATCTGTTCAGATTAAATTTGACTTATTCTATTTTGAGGACTTGGATGGCGCTAGTAAAAGTGCCTCAAATTCCCTGTTACAATTGGAAAAAGCTAGTCTTCCTTTTTTCAAAAAATGTCCAAGGCAATATTTACATTCTCTCCTTTTTTTCCCTTTCTAATATGTATAATTCCTCCTCCTCTTCCTCCTCCTCCTCCTCCTCCTCCTCCTCCCAAACTTCCTTTTTTTTGCTTTGGTTAATGTTTTGTTCTTCTTTTCGCTTTGTTTTCTTCTCTTCCCAATATTGCAGCAGTATTTAAGACAGTTGCTTCTTACATTGTTGCATAAATATTTAAATTTCCCCATTCCTAGGCTTGTAGTTCTCAGCTTAATTTTCCAACTGAAGAAGCAGAGAAGGATTGTCATTTTCTAGGAATGCAAAATCCCTAGCTTGCACTTGCAAGCACTTACACAGTGCTTTTTTAGGGCACATATTTAAATGACTTTTAGGCAACTACCTCCAGAGGCAAAAGAAAGAATGACATTAGTAGAAACAGAAGAGCTGGAATCAGAAGAGAACAGCTTCCTCCCCCCATCCACCATCTCTAAACCATAGATATATATTATTCATTGGAGCCAGATTGGGACAAAAGGTCTCAGTGAAGGTACAGAAATGCTCAGACAAGATGGAAATTATATACAGTACCACTGGAACATCAATTTTGGAAATTATGAACAGTGTTATGCAGAAGGGATAATGAATATTCTCTTACCTTTTTTAAAATTCTAACAGAGACAGCTTTGGAGATAGCCTGGAGAAAACTTTTAGGGTTGCTGTCAGTGTGAGGAGATTCATTTTTCACACTCATAAAATTCAACTGGAAGAAAAAATATATTTTAAAAATGGCAAAGAGTAGATTTTTTTTTTGAAAAAAATGTTTTATTGGTTTTATAATTTTTTCATAAGTGTAGGGTAAATGGGAAGTATATTTTTTTAAAAAACAGCAATGTGAGTTTGTGATTTTTCTTATACAAAATAGTAAAATATATATTGTCACAATACAAAATATAAAATGTTTTAACCTTCTCTAGAGAGAGTCCAATTACAATTTCTTTACATACAATATAAAGCAATCCTATATATGTCCTTAATTCTACATTTTAGCAATTTTTATTATTCAATGTATACATTTTCAAGTGATCTCAGAATATATTTATTTCTTGCCCTTAACTTCATCGATGGTGTCCCTCCCACTCCTGCACCCCCGGAAGGTCCGGTTTCTTCCACCTCCACTCCTCCAACTGCACCTAATACCTCGTCTTCTAGCAGGGTTTTATGTTCTTTAAGAAAGACTTCCGCCTCTCCAATTGAATTAATTCTTACTCTTCCCCCTCCCAGAAGATCAATAATCCATCTGGCAACATCCATCTAAACACGATCCCTTTCAGATACAATTTATTAGATATGAAAAAATATTTTTGTCTATTGTTACGTGTCTTTCTTGGGATCTGCTTAAGAATGTTTATCTCTTTGTCCCTGAATTTCAATGCCCCCGTCTTTTGAGCTCTGAGCAGCTCATCTCTTGTTTCCCTTTTTAAAAAAATCACATGTATTTCCCGGGGTACATTGTGTATTTTAGCATAATTAGAATTTACTCTATAAGTCTGATCAATGTCCCAGTACATACATTCTCTTTCTCTCCCAATAGATTCCGATAAAATTATACACATTAAATTTTTCAAATCGTCTCCATTTTCTTACTCAACATTTTGAAACCTAAGATAGAAAGAGGTACAGTCAAACTCAAAACTTAAAATTGTGTTTTCCATATCTTGTTTATCCTTTTTCACACCCTTCATCTCTCTCTCCAAACATTCCACCCTTTTCTTATTATCATCTGCTGTCTGCTGTACAGTTGTTAAGT
>JANHFP010009764.1:106832-117211 GCA_032468135.1 Calamaria suluensis
TATTATTGTATGTTGCCCCCCCCCCCCAAACACTTACAAAAGTATGAATTGGAGGCAGAAATTAGCAGTTTGAAGGGACAGTTAATTGAAATGGAATCTTAGCAAACTGAAAGCAGGAGAACTGACAGTTCCTCAGTCTTGGAAATTAAGGGAGCCGCTCACTCTGGATGGGGCTGCATTCACTCTAAAATAACAATTGCATTGTTGCAGGAGAGGAGAAGACAGAAGTGGGAAGTCAAGTTAAATGTGTCATCAGCTTAGAGTCCTAATTTTGCCATAAGAAACCCAAGTTCAACCCCTCCTGAATTCTGTTGACCCTTATCTGGTGCCAATTTAGTATTGAACTTTAGTTGACAAGAGTAATAGTCCATATGTTAAGTTGCAGTACAGAGTATTTAGGATAGGACAAGGGTTAGCAACCTGTGGCTCTGGAGCCGCATGTGGAGGCTCCCTGCCGCTCAACATATGTGTCAGAACCGCCAATCGCATGACATTCTCCGGCATACGATTTATTGAGCTTTTCAACCCTGGTAGGCCAACCATGGATAAATTTGAGACAAGAAAAGTTTCAGAACAAAACAGAAAGTTTAATTCAACTACATATGCTACTTTTGTGGCCGCTCAGGAATTAGTCTGGCATGGGAAGGTTTTTGTGGCTCCTGGTGTTTTCTTTTCTGCAGAAAATGGGTCCAAATGGCTCTTTGAGTGTTGAAGATTGCCGACCCCTAGGAAGAATATAGGATATATGATATAGGAGAGGGTAGGGTAGGGTTGGATAGATGATGGATGGATGGATGGATGGATGGATGGATGGATGGATGGATGGATGGATGGATGGATGGATGGATGGATGAGTAGGTTGGTTGGTAGGCAGAGAGGTAGGTAGGTAAACAGATAGGTAGACAGATAGGTAGGCAGATAGGTAGAAACCTAGATAACTAGATAGAATCACCATCAGTGACATGCTCACTGGATACAGACTTAATACACTTTTTCATCTTTCTTTCATCATGTCTATGCTACAAAAATGGAAGATGGACATTGACCTGTCTACATAGACATGGGCACCTCAAAATTAAATAGGACAAGCACAATGTGCTCCAATCCACAAATGACCCGCAAAGTCTCCTCTGAAAAGTATTTCAAAAACAAAAGAGAATCAGAACGGCCAAGGGGGGGGGGGGGAAACAGTGCAAGGAAAAAAAAAATCTTGGTAGAAGTGAAAGAAACGCCTTTAGTTGGAGAAGGCAAAAGCTTTTGGAAAAAGCAGAGAGAGTTTTCTGGCTCTTGGTTAAGAGGGAACAAGACTCCCAAAGTGAGCCTGGAAAGCGTGCAAAGAGAAAACCCCGCGCTAATGGCCACGCTAGTCTCACAGCCAATGGAAGGCCATTCATTTCCCCTTCTGCGTTTTCAAAGCTCAAATGTAACCCAGTTCCAGGCTGAGTTCACCCTCCCTCCCCGTGCACCACGGAGAGCGAGAGAAGAAATAGCAGCTGGGGGTGTCTACAGACTTTCTTACTTATTTGTCTCTTTTTTTCTGGGCAACAGAAGCAACTCTGTCCATTGAAAGGTGGGTTTTGTCTGCCTCAAAGTGAGAAGAAAACAAAAGCAGCATTAAAACTGGAACGCCGTGGTCATCCCCGCACCATACCAGCTTGGATGACTCTCCGTCTATGCGGCTTTTTGTATTAGCACAACTATCAATAGTCTTCTTGTCCCGTGTTCCCCCACAGGGTTACATGAGTACTGTGTCATTCAATAGCATCCCCCTCCCTACCCCACACTTCTCTCTCTTCCACGGCCTTTCAATATACATTTATAGTCTTCAAGGATTGTTGTGGCATTATAATCAGTCATAATGTCCAGCGGTTACTGAGAGCTCATTGGCACATTGAAGTTGATGGCCCTTTGTAAGCAGGGACAAAGCTATTCTTGTTAAGAAGCTGGGTTACAAAAGGCAAACACAATGTATGTATTTCTTGGGGGATACAAAAGATGAAAATAACACCGGGGGACGAAAAGGGCGACGTTCGGGGACCGAAAACGAGACCTTTGGCCTGGTGAAAGCACTCCTGACTTTTTGGGCCCGCCCTGGTGTTGGTGTGCAAGAGTGTGTTGGACTGAGAAAGAAATGGGTTTTTCATGGAAAGAAGAGGGAGGGAAAGAGAGAGAACATGAATGGCAAAAGGAGTGCAGTTCTGTGCTCCGTTCCAGCACAAAGGCAATTGCGGTCTTTCCTCAAAACAAATGCTATTCCATTTTTTTTTTAAAAAAATGTTTCTGGAAGCTTTTTTTTCTTTGCAAAGCAGATCTCCCCTCCCATCCTCCCTCCCTCCATCCAGAGAATATTTCTTTAAATATTTTCAAAACAAGTTCAAAGATTGGGGAAACATTTTTGAGAAATTAGTGGCAGCATGTTAGATATTTTTAAATAAAAACACCCACAGTTTTTGGGGTATTCTGCTAATCCACTTTACTACTCAGATTTTATCTTATTTTCTTAGAAGAGTATAAATTATTTATGGCACTTTGGCCACAGAAGCACCCATACAACCAATGGGCCAGAAGCAAAGAAATTAAAAATCTACAATGGGGCATATAAAACAAATCTCAAATATCCCCCAGTAGAACATTTTAATGGATTTTGAACAGAGGAATTCCAGCTGTATTAATGGTAGTGAATTCAGAACCACAGAGAGTTGTGTCTTCTCTACATTCCAAGTGGAACAGCAAGATATTTCAATTGAGGAATGTCTAACAAATTGCTTGTTCCTTGTGCATTCATCACCCAGATCTTGATCAGATGGATAGAAAAATCTGCTTTCTTTGTAATGTGTCTCAAAAGTATGGCAAATACTTTTTGCCATACAGGATTAGGCCTCAATAAAGTCCCAATGTTCAGTAACGGACCCCCTATTGACTACCCCAAGCAACATGGAGGAACTGTAGTCAGAAAAATCTGGAGAAAAACAATTTATTTCAATGCCAAACTTTACAAATTTAATTTGGTAACTGATCTAGTTGTAGGTTGCAAGAGATACCTGTTGCCAGGCATATTCTACAAGATGCAGATATGGTCAGTGAAAGAACAGATATTCTTGCCAGATTCAGCTCCTGTATTCAACAACAGTGGAACAAATCTGTGAAGAGACTTCATGATCAAAGCACAGAATATCCTTTATCTCAAGGATAAGGAATTCCAGTGCTTAACATTCTTAGTGAGCATCACCAATTTCCCAGAATTAGGAATATGGTTATAATACATCCGTAAAGTAATTATTTTCCTACAAATGACAAGTTTTTTTTGTGTCTGTCTATGTCTTTGTAATGCATATGTGTGTCTATTGATGATAGAAAGATTCTGCCCTATTCATTTTGTAGGTGAATCTTGCTTCTATATTCTGGGGAAAGGTAAACAGATTAATTCTTCAGGCCCAGGGTGTGTTTGGAGAAGGCACCCCTTTCTCAGTGACAACGGTTTACAAATGTATCTATTCTATTTATATTTCAATTCTATTTTTTCATCACTAAAAATAAGTCCAAAGAAGGATTACACATATTTTTGTCTCCCTCATTTGAGATCTTATAATTCTTCCAAGATGCTGTCAGAGCAGTGATGAAATTGAAATATTTTTATTAACATTTCCATGGGTGTGGCCTGGGAGGCATGATGTGGCTTGGTGGGCGTGACAGGGAAAGGATACTGCAAAATCCCTATTCCCTCCCCACTCTGGGGCCAGCCAGAGGTGGTATTTTCTGGTTCTCTGAACTACTCAAAATTTATGCTACCAGTTCTCCAGAAGCTGTCAGAACCTGCTGGATTTCACCCCTGTGTCACAGAATTTCAGAAGAAGCCACAGTGACATCTTGTAGGTCATGACATTATGGTGCAAATGCTAACACCTAATTTGAGTAGCAATAGGACATACACAACATTTCCCATCCTCCCCTTCTGCCTGCCCTAGAATGCCCATGGATTCTATGATTGGGGTAACTGGTGAGGTTCATCATTTTGCTTCACCTTGTTGGTGTTGATCTGAGTTGCAGGAATTCCTCTGGTTTGAAGAATGGCTTCATGATCTGTTGAGTCTAATGTGCCTTCTTCCTTGACAATCCATCTATGAGACTTTATGCAAGTGACAATAGACGTTTTTTAAAGGAGGTCACAGTATCTATGTGATCCACATTTGATGTGTATTGGACGCCCAGAGTAAAGTGACAGTTTTGTGGAAGATGGGGTAGAAGTGCCTCTTCAATAAAAAATCTATTCCAAATTATTTCAGATTATTGAAAATAATCAGGCCCTATCCAGATCCAAAGATATTGGTGTCTTTGCACTTGAGTTTATGCTTAGAGTTTCTGAAAAGAAAGGAAGGGTGAGAATCCCTGGATTTCAAAGGAGTGAAATGGTATTATTATATTGTTCTCATTATTATTCCTTCTCTGACATAAGCAAGCAAGGTCATTAGAAACAGAAAGGTAATCTAACACTGGAATCCAGTTTCTAATGCAAAATATACAGAACCAGAATCATATTACTGATAGTTTAATTTATATTGTTGATGGATAAACCATCACTGTCTTTTAACAGGTACGTTCTACTCTCTAGAAAGTTTCTTCTAACGTTTATTCCAAATTGTCTCCTTTGACTTTTATTATTATATTTTTATTATTATTGCTTCTTATCCTTTCTCTTAAAGAGGAAGGATATCCTTCCTTCCTTCCTTCCTTCCTTCCTTCCTTCCTTCCTTCCTTCCTTCCTTCTTTCCTTCTCTCCCTTCCCCCTCTTCTCATTTCTATTGATGAACAACAAGATCTCCAACACATCTCCTCCCCTCCAAAATCTAATAATTTTGAATCATATTTGCTAATGAGTGGGTTAGAATTACATCCTAGGTCTCTTTCCTCAATATGCCAAAGTTTTTATTTACATTTTACTTTTTCAGTTTTGTCTCTCTCTCCCTTTTCCTCTTCCCCTCCCCATCTATTTCTTCTTCCACCCACCCCCTCTCTTCAGTAGGCTTGATATTTTTGAAATGTGTTTTTCATTGCATACAAGAATAGTATGGTGGGAGGGAGACTACGGGATTTGTTTGGAGTAGAAACAAAATTATAATGTAGTCAAATAGATGTGCTGAAAGTTGGAATAATACTTAGCCTATTTTTCAATTTGTAGTCAAGTCTTTCTGCGTAAATTCTGGCAAGCCTGTGGTCAGAACAGGAGTGTTTTTTTTCTGACCTCCAAAATGCTTTTCTAGTTAACTGTAAATTTCACTTTCAAGAAAATGTTTCCAGAAAAGCAATAAATGATGACATTTTTTTTTTTGCCAAATAGTTAGGTTGGTGTTTGTTTATTTATCAGGGAAGAAAGAAAACATGCTGGAAAGGGGCCCTCATTAGTCACTTTTTGGCACGGCCTCTGTCAGAATCCTCAGGAGAGGAAGATGGAACTCCTGCAGCAGAGCATATGGTTTCTGCATAGGAAGATCATCACGTCTCTAAGTATAATTAACAATAAAATAGAGATATTTCCATGGTTGGATAGCATGAGCCAAGCACAAGCTGAGATTTGATCTGATGCAAAAAAAAAAAAAAAAAAGATCTGCTTCAGGCAATTTTTTGGAGATCTATCAAGGCATTTTGAATTTTGAAAGCAAAATGGCTGCTATAGTAGATGTCGTGAGGCACATTTTCTTTTACCTCACCCCGTTTGTAAGAGGACCATAAAGGAAGTATGCATAAGCGTGCCAGTGTGCCTACCATCCCTGTCCTACTGTCCCCCATTAATTTGTACTCATTTCATGTGCTCATGCCCATGTTTATACTGATACCTGCTATCTCGTACATGTTTGACAAATTAAATAAAGTAAATTAAAATAAGAGAATCAGGACCATTCATAAGGTTGCAGCATAGAAGATTTATTCAAACCTATGCAGCAGAATCTGTAGTCAACTAATGATCAGCACTACGCTGATGCCAAATAAGGGTGAACAGAATTCAAGGGGAGCTGCACTTAGATCTTTGTGGCAACACAAAGATTCTAAAGTGATGAGGCATTTAACTCTGCCCCCCTCAGCAATTTACTGCTCTTCTCCTACAGATATGGGTAGACACCAAATCCACATTTCCCAGAAAGGAGATAGTGAAGTCGACGTCCCCCACTCTGTTGAGCTTGTCAAGGATGTTTTCCACTGCTGCAGTTAATATTCACATTTTCCCTCAAGTGATCACACTTCCAAACTTAAAAATGGGCAGCTTCAATCTGGTCTTTTGACTTTTTTAAGAATGCTAAGTTCCTTAGTCTTTTGCATTTATTTTCCCTCCATCGTGTCAGAAGTGAAACTAGAGACATGCTTGCAAACTCACTACAATCCATCCTTGTATTAGAGAATACTTTGCACATATTATTCTCCATTAATATTAATGGGTAAAATATATCTCTCTCCCCCTTCCAAGCAATATATGGTGGGTATTTTCAGTCCATGTCATTAGTGCAATTCTCCATTTATAATTTTATTCCATTCAAGTTCCATATGTGTATGTATACATATGTGCGTATATATATATAATTTTTACTAACCAATAATAGTGATTACACAGTTGTGATAAGTAAGAAAAAAATGCAAAAAGTATCACAATGCAAAAGTATCACAACCGGGTCATTCTACAATTCGGGCTCCAACCTGGTACCTAAGTTTTGTAGAAATATTTTCGGAAGATGAAGGCTGTCCCAAATAGGGCAGCCTTCTGCAGAAGTTCTGTTGTTAGTCCTTCTAATTGCAGTGTCTCCAGATCTGCCTCAGTGTATGGGGTATTGCTCCCATGTTGCCAATTATTATAGTGATCACTTTTGTTGGCTTTTTCCACAGCTGTTGTATTTCAATCTGCAGGTCCCTATACTTTGTGATCTTTTCTAATTCTTCTTCATCGATATGGCTGTCCCCAGGGATCAAGATTTCGATGAAGTGCATGATATTGGGCCCAATGATGGTAATGTCCACCTTATTACACTCAAGGCCCTTATCCATCTGTATTTTAAAGTCCCACAGAATCTTTCTATATCTATAAATATAATACATGCATAATGTGTGTGAGAATCTATATATTCTCACACACATTATGCATGTCATACATATATAAATATTTATTACTCCAATGTATACACTTCTAAATATAATTCATCCCACATATGCATTTTAAAACACTTTTGAGCTTGGGGTGTGTTTGTGATCTGTTCAAAATTACATTACGACACACGGAGAGTGTATTACCCTCACATTGTTTTCGGAAGGTGTAGGCCAGACAATGACAGAATTCAAAACGATAACTTCTGACATCCTGAAACTGAAATCAGAAAAGATTGAGTTCCAAATTCACCAGGGATTCAGATCAGGCCATCAACAGTGGCATAATTCTAGACTATTTAGGGGCCAAACCCAGAACGTCTATCAAAAACATAATTCAGGAATAAAGTTAGCTTCTGCCCTCAGAGGACAATATGCTTGAACAGAGGAATGAATTATGAAGGAACATTTGAGGTAGGAGAAGGGGCTGTGCAGCTGTTTCTAAGCTCTCCTCTTATTTTTAGCCCTTTCTCAGGAGCTACATTCTGAACAAATAGTGCGTCCAGGTAGAAAATAAATCTTACTTAATATCTTTAATATTTAAGCTTCACTGAAATAAAAACTGAGATAATTTTCCCTCAGTCATTTGTCTTTTTGTTTATTTGCTTCATATTCTGCATCTTCTTAGAAAGCATAAAACCACTAATACAGGGTAGGACATCGTCCTTTGATATGTTATTGGATTTTTTTTAAAGCCACTCAACTTCAAGACATTTTAAGATGAACTGGACTGAGAAAATAATGGCTGGGTTACAGTTATCCAAGATCCCCACACAAAACCACTTCACACACAGAGTCTCTTTTTCCCTTCTGAAGCCATAAGCATTCTAATTTGATTTCAACTTTTAGAAATCTTTTTTTGCTTTGAAGAGTTTAGCATTGGGTTTTCAAGTTGTGAAGCTTTGCTATGGTGGACAGAGATGCTTAACCAGGCTAGGTTAACCAGACTAGATGCTAGAGTGTTTAACCAGGCTGGGGTGACGTGGAAAAGTAGTTCTGAGATCCAAAAGTATAGCCTTCAGCCTTGTTTGGTTCTGAAACATACATGCTCCAACCCCTGAATTTTGTGCAGCGTATTTTCCTAGCATAATCAGGGTCACAATTCCACCTTTGAATATGAATAAATAAGAAAGCTGACTTGAATCTACTCATGTTATCATATTGTTGATTTGGGGAGCTTGGCAAGAACCTTTTTTATATAGAATTAGTTCTGGCCATCATCATTATGAATAGAGACTATTTTATCTTTTGCTGTACATTTTTTCCTCCAAAATTTTGAAGTCTCCCTGGTTTTCCTTGGTCCATGGAATCCTAGAGGACACCTTTTGAGATCAGAAATCAGGAATAGGCCAGGAGGCTGCAGATTGAAGGAGTAACAAGGTAAAATGAATCTCAATCTCAAGGTGCCCCTACAACAGTGGAGTATGTTAATAAGGATCATCAAAAAATTTTTTAATAAATTTTGTAGCAGGGGGTGCTGCTTTTTTATGGGATGATAGCTGTTTCTTCATAATGGTGATTTTTCCTGATCATTATTTCCTCTAATGGGGAAGATAAATCTATAGATGATAATGTTCCTGAGAATTCCATATTTTACCCTAATCTCAAGGCATTATTTAAACCTATCCCATTTATCTGTATAAGCATATTGACTCCTAGTCTAAAATCAGACTCTTAGATTTAAAAAAAAATCCCTTTCCTGGGTGGGCCCATTTCAGAAGAACAAAACAAGAATCCTAGATAAGCATGTGAATGATAAATTCCCAAAACTTATCCCAGTATATATATGAGCTGCTCATTTTTCAGCGTTCTCCTCCACATCTTGGACTTAATAACTACCTCAATGGGCATGACTCATAAAACCAAATAAGCAAAAACAATGCCACCTTCCCAGTGGCTTCTGGAAACATAAACAATAATAACATAAATATGGCTTACCAAAGACTTAACTAAAGCACAAAGGAAATCTATATTTTGGTATAAACAGTAGTTGTTTGCTGATGTCATCGGAGCAGCTTAACTTTGAAGAGCTGAGAATGATCCCATTATTGTATAGACAAAAGAGATTCACTCTGTGCCATTATGATTCAGTACAGAATACACTGGCTCTGATCCAGTTCTAGAAGCCAGAAAATAGAGGGATATCTGAGTTCAGTGGAGTTTCCTACCAATTCAGTGGCATCTGGGTCAATACAAAGCATTTTCCTATTCTGCAGAGGGTTTTCAAAGGTTTTTTTTCAACGTGAAAGCACTTTTACATTACATGAAAGCACCCCTTCCCCAATAGAATTAGAGGGGTCCTTAATGCTTTCTGAGCTTGGTTTTTTTCTCGCAGACATTTCATTACCCAAACTAGGTAACATCATCAGTGCTAGTAAGGAGTGGGGTTTGCTCCAAGTTTATATTCTACTGGTTTGTCCTGTCACTCCCCTTTCAACCCTGAGCTACAAATATTCTCATTTATTGGTGCTACATAATTTATTTAAAAAATATTTTGATGATCTTTATGAACATGCCCCATTGTTGTAGGGTACCTTGAGTTGAGGCATATTTTATTCTGTTACTCCTTCAATCTGCAACCTCTCTAGCTATTCCTGATCTTAAAGGGTTCTGGTAATATCCCCTGGGATTCCATGGGTCAAAGGAAAACCAGGGGGATTACAACTTTTTTGAGATAAAAAAAGAAACAACAAAAAACAGAATAGTCTATTCATCAATGTCATTCAATTTTTTCCCCTCCTTTGAGGGAAAGAGCCTAGAAGCATGTTTCTTTCCCATCATCAAATTGAAGATGTTGTACTATCCTGTCATGTGGCTTTTATATATAACGAATCTGTGAGTAAAAAAAAATGTGGCAATCAGGGATTAGTTGACCAGGATATGACCTCTCCATATCACAGTCAATTTTCAGAAACGGCTTTCTGATTTCACCAACTATTGATTTGTTTTATAATGCAAAAATGAGATCCACCCACTTACAAAGAGGTGTGTGTGTGTGTCAATTATTTTATAAGCTTTAAAAGGCCAATTTTTTTACTTTTATATTTTTTACATAGCAAATATAGCAGCATTGGAATTTTTTTGATCAGTCATATGATCACTCCAAAAACTGTTTAGGAGAATTCACAAAAGGTCTATTTCACAAAAGGTCTATAAAAGGTATATCAAGTCCATCGTATACGCCAGTTGCGGCCCTTTCTGGATCGGGACGCTCTGAGAACAGTCACTCAAGCGCTGGTCACCTCCCGCCTGGA